>JAJOZX010010094.1:0-87500 GCA_023014485.1 Bathynomus jamesi
CTTAATTACAGTCCCCAAAGATATCCTGTATTTTACTTTACCCTATATGGGAACCTCAAGTTTTAACATTAGAAACAAACTTTTAAAATTGCTCAAGGAATTCTACCCACAACTATGTATAAAAATTAGATTCACCCCGTCTAAATCGATTTACCATTTATTTAAATACAAGGATGTTATTCCTACACTTCTTAAGTCATCCATAGTTTATCAATACAAGTGTGACCACTGTATGGGGTCATATATAGGAAAAACTAAAAGACATTTAAAATCTCGTATTTACGAACATCTCGGTAAATCGGTCCGTACAAATTTACCCCTTGGCAAACCACCTAATTCTCTCATACGTGATCACTCGCACAACAATGACCACCCAATTTCACAGTCTAATTTCGCCGTACTTGCTGCCGGAAGCTCTGACCTTAAGCTTAAAATTATGGAATTTTTGTTTATTTATAAACTAAAACCAGACCTAAATTCTGACGAATCATCGATAGATCTGCTATGTTTTGGTTAAGGTACTAGTTTATTTCATTTACGTTTCAGTTTTAATGCTTTTACTTTTTTTTTATTATATAATTTTAACTTTTTAACTTTACATTTATTTACCTTTTAGTTTTAATGTTTTACATTTTCTTAGCCACTTTTTATAATTTTTTTTTTTTAAGTTTATTTTAAATTGTTATTAAGCAATTTGTATTTTGTATGTGATTTGGAATTTTATTGTTTTAGCCCTGAAGATGGAATTAGTGCATTCCGAAACGTTGGTACTATTAAACCTTGAAGGATGTTTGTATTTTCCTGGTGTTCCTGTTTATATATATATATATATATATATATATATATATTATATATATATATATATATAATATAGTAGAATAAAATAACTGGTTTTTAAGCCTGATACCTTTTTTTTTAACATTTAAACCGAAAATGAGTCTCGTATATTCGTTGTGTAGTCCATTACAGAGCACGATTTTCTGTTACTAAACCAGTAATAATCGTGCACCATTTGACTAAAACTTTTCATTAGATTTACTCCCCTCAAACGGTTTTACAAGTTACTTCTGTAATAAATTCTTAATCGGGGGTATTACGTCTTTATTGCTGTCTTAGTCGATACGCCGCTGCAGAATTGACATGACGTAAATTAAGTCAGAATTTTAACTATATTTCATTTTGTGTCCCTTGTTCGTTTATGGCAGAGAATTGTTTCATGGAGTTCAAATAGATCACTCTGTCAGGAATGTAATTTGAGAGATATATATATATATATATATATATATATATATATATATATATATATATATAAACAGAGAGAGAGAGAGAGAAGGAAATTATATGTAGAGAGAGAAAAAATTTTATATTCATGCTTGAAGACAAACGAAGATAAATTCCTACTCAAGGAAATTTGTTTTTTCTCCGAGATGGATTACCAGCTTAGCTTCTAACTCTGTTTTAGCTATTTTTAAGATTATCAAGAGGGGAGGTTCAGGAGACACGAACATATAATATAACAATCTTGAAAGAATATAAAAAAATTCAGGGTTTAATTGTAGTCGCGGAACTGACGAACGTATTTCCTGAAATTAGTTTGGTACACCATATCAATTCCTCTTTATTCTGTCCTCAAGATACCTTTGCTGGAAAATTTTCCAACAAAACCGAATTTATTGGATTTTCTGTATAATTTTGTATATCTAAATCGCTCCTCCACCAAGCCAGACCTAGAGGCGGGGCCACCAGCTTGACTTTCGTGTGAAGAGAGACCAACGCACGGAACAGCAACGAGGTTAACGATGTTAAATGTGGAAATATAACAGCCATAAACCAAACCTTTAAATGTAAACTCCTTTATACCCAAGGTATCCTTAATTAATGAATATGCATAAAATTGTAATTTACAAGGATTACAAGTATACAGGGTAGATTAACTAGGATTATTATGGATAAGCATACCTTCTACTCTAGTGTTGGTGCGGTTGGTAACTTACACCAATAACGAAATATCGAGTAAGAAATTAACCTTTGATCAAATTCGTCATGCCTTTCTCGCTCTGAATTCTGTCCAAGAAACTTCGTGACCTTTCAAAATTATTAAAAAACAAAAATGCGATGAGCGGAATTTCTTTGACAGTAATTAATTCATCTTTCAAAAAATTAAATTTTTTTTCATAATAACAAATTATCATCACAGGTTCTTCATCAGCATGTCGGTGTTAATGAACCCTCCATTTCTTTATTATTCTCAAAACCTATTTACGTTTTCAGTCTATAAAAATTCTGTTTTATTGTCTTCAGTAAATCTCTTCGTTAAAGACACCTCTACTGAGTTAATTCAATAAAGCAGAGAAACTAAATATTAATTAGGGAGTTGCGAGAAATTCGAAATTTGACGAAGAACCCCCTTTAAATTTGGTTCAAAGAAAACGTAAATTGGTTCCCTAATGCATTCTATAATTACTCTCCTTGATGCGAGGCTTTGAAGCCTTTTATTTACTAATTTTTATTTGGTTCTATTCTGTTTTTGGCGCGCACCCCTTAAAACCTAATAATGATAATTATAATAATCCTTTATCACGGATGATGGAGTAAATTCTGACATTAGCTCTTTCTCTTATGTTATTAGGTGTTTTACTTATTTTAATTAGGGGGCAGATACGTGAGAAAAGAAAACGATAATTAGGCAACCGTTTTCTTTTCATTTCGAGGGAAACTTTTAATTACAGAATAATTTTAATGGAAGCCATTTATAGGAGGAGAGGTTTAATCATTAAGCTTTGTAAGCGTGATTGCCTTACGTAGCCACTAGAACCATAATTGCATGATCACGTGATGAACTTTAATTAACATATTTTTATAACTGAATTATTTTTTTATTAAATATAAGTTAATTTTAATTATATACCAAAAAAAAATGTAAATTTTTTTAAATTTTCCAAAAAAATTTTCCGTTTGCTCTCTCTCTCTCTCTCTCTCTCTCTCTCTCTCTCTCTCTCTCTCTCTCTCTCTCTGAAGGGAAACTTTTAATTATTAAAATTTTGCCGAGCTCAGAAATCTCGAAAAAATGTAGTAACTAATTTTTTCTCCCTAATTTACGTCAAATTGGATCTCAATAAAAGTCTCTTCTGAATATTTTCGTAAGACTAATACTGTAATCTTGGCTTATCCTCAAAAGCATTAATTAAAAACTAGAATGTTTAAAAGTATTCAACCTTGATGTATGGCTAATAAGAGTCGCATTTTATGTCACACGTAATGCACCATAAAGTAAATTAAATTATGTAGCACGTGAACACACACACAAACACATATTTTTTATATTAAAAAATATTTTAACAAGAGAATAATGGGTCTTATTATTTTTTTTTTACTTCAACAATTGAAAGCATTCCATTGTAAATATACGTGACCTTTGCTGACCTCCTTTCAGTAGAGGGGAAATCCTTAATGTAGGCACTTAAAAAACAAAAATATGAGAATCACACACAAAAAGGACCATTAATACTAGAAAAAAATAATGAAAACAAATTGAATTTAGCATAAAAAAAGGGATTACAACAATGATTTATAAGCAGAATTGTAATAATCCAGCGAATAATATAGCATTTGGAAGTAAAAACGTCTTTTAGGATAATTTTTTTCCTTTCGAAAATTCTTTGAATGCATTTTTCTTCACAACAAAATTTATTGTTTTCGATCAAATTCGAAATATTACAAAGGCGAACCCTTTCAATCTTACGTAAAGAAATGAAAAATATATATGTGGGGTATGTAATTATCATAGATTTGGGTACCAGCTTTTACTATTATAAATAATATATGACATACAGTGTGTGTGTGTGTGTGTGTATATATATATAACCTTTAGTTAGCTTCCGCCAGAACTGTTCATTCTGACGAAGGTCAAGCTTTTCACTCCACCTTAGACCTACAGTTTAACGTGGAATCCGAACCACGCCCCATCAGCAGCCCAGCGTCTTAACCACTAGGCTACCTAGGGTACCCATTTATCTACCAACCACTTTCTTTATTGTGTGGAAGGATGAACAGCTGGGTTTTGCTGCGCGCCGCTGGATTCATAGTCAGCGACGCTAACCACTACACCATTGAGGCGCAATATATTATATATATTAAAATAAAATTCTTTGTGTAATGAACTCTAATATTTTGAAAATTGTTTGCAATGCTGTCATCATACATAAAATAACGGTGTATATATATATATATATATATATATATATATATTCTTGTTTTTTCTTCTGTTTTCTTCATTCAGATTCTGTAATCAGGTGGCGAGGTCCCACTGGTAAAGCCCGAAATGTCTTCGTCATTTGCTAATAAATTACCTTTTCTTGTGAGTTATCAATCTATCTATTTATCTATCTAATAATAATAATAATAATAATAATAATAATAATAACACAGATCAACAAAAAAAAATTTTTGTTTCGTTGCCAAGGAAATTCGTACGAATTTAGGGTATTTTGGGGTTGCTGAATTCCAAAATGAAAGTAGTTTTTCCGATTTGGCTCTAGTTCTTGAGATAATGAATACCCTCAATTAATAGGAAACGTAACCATAACGCGTGCATATGGGAAACTACCGGAACATTCTAGATGAGACACGCGAATATTCTTAGTGTTTACTCCGCGATCATTCTAGAATATTCCCCCTCCGTATATAAGTCATCGGCCACCCAACCAGTAGTCAGTTGACAGTGTGGTTAATGTGAAAGGTTTCAATCGATACAAGAAACTCAAGTGGATTATCCCAATTTGGAATCAGCAAGGCGACCTGTGTCACACAGCGAAGACGTTGTCAGAATTTGAAGAAATTCAGGACTTAGGTGGTAGTAGTGGAAGTGACTATGAAGGAAGCATTTCAACACCTCAGCAGTTTCCCAAGACGAACTCAATGATCTGATACGGGACCTCAGTCTGTCAAAGTCTGCTTCAAATACATTTGTAGATCGTTCCCTGGACTAAGTATGGAAAAACTAAAAGCTGGAATCTTTGATGGCCCTCAAATCCGTACACTTATCAAGGATTCTAATTTCACAAATTTATGAATGGTGTTGAAGCTTCTGCCTGGTGCAGTTATGTCTCAGTTGTCAAGAACTTCTTGGGTAACCACAAAGCAGACAATTATGAAGAACTGGTGCAAAACATGCTCACAAACTTTGAAAAGTTGGGTACTAATATGAGCATAAAGGTACACTTTCTCCATAGCCACTTACACAGATTTCCGGATAATCTTGGTGATTTTAGCGAGGAACAAGGGGAGAGGTTTCATCAAGATATCAAGGTGATGGAGGAAAGGTATCAAGGCAGATGGGACAGACACATGATGGCAGACTATTGCTGGAACCTCCAACGTGATTGTCCTGATAACCCACATAAAAGAGAATCGTATAAACAGAGATTTACTATACATTAATTGTAATTATGCGAATCAGCTTACTGTGTTTATCTGTTATTATACCGAATAAAATGCCATTATGTATTTCATGTGTTTACTTTTGTATGATTTGAGACAATTTCAATGCGATTTGTAAGTAGGCTCCGCCTGAACATTAAATTTTTTGCATTTTTACGTGTTTCAATGGGGTACCAATTATCTCATAAATTAGAGCCAATCTAGCAAAACCGATGTCATATTCGGAATCAGCACCACAAAGTTACTCCAAAATCACTCTAATATGATTGGCAATAAAATGAGTGTTGACCAGTGTAATCACCAGTCAGGAGTGCCTTTAACTGGCGTCCTCACTTTGCTTATATATATATTTCGCCCGTTCGGGGTTGGGGGGTTCTATCGTGTTTCTTCTTGGGTTTTACCAACTTTGACTTTAGAGCTGAGTGTATATTTCAAAAGATAGGGAATAGTGATGAAATCTTTTGGTAAAACATATTGATCAATAAGCAAATGGAATTAAGTATTGTAAAAAAGCATCGAAGAGGCGAGGGAGTGAGGAATAAGGATATCTTTTATTCCAAATGTCCCTTTTAAGTATTCAAATCTTAAGCGAAGTCCTTCTCTCGTCAAGGTACGACGGTTTTTAGAGATATTTGGGGTAAAAGGGTTTACTACATAATTTGGGGGATTCAAGGATCTTCTGTTATTATAAGTAACTAGCAAAAGGTCGGCGCTACGCGCCGATTTTGCTAGATCTGCTGTGCTTCGGCTGAATTGTGGGCCTACGGCGTATTTTATTTTGAACATCAGTAGCCTTTTATCTGGATATCATTCCTATTCCTCTCACCTTGGGCCTCAGTAATTGGGGTGCCTGCGGCCTTCCAGTTACTGGCAAACCAATTATTCATTCAATAAAACTACAGAAAAGAACGCAGCCATGAAAATCTAAAGCTTCACAAATCTTAATACAATGAACTCGGATTTGAAGCCTAAGATTTTCATGACTGCGTTCATTTCTATAGTTTTATTGACCAAATAACTGAACAGACAGTAATTGGGGGCCCTGCGGCCCGCCAAATCATAGTTTTCATTGTTTCGAGTGTCTCAATAATATTGTTATAGTGTTCCATTAGTTGTGATAAGCATGATCTTCCTGACCGGAATCGATGTTGGTTATCATTTTTTTTCTGAGTTTCCCCATTAACCCCATCCCCTCCCCCATTACCCCACCCCTCTCCCCAATACCCCCTCCCCCATTACCCCACCCCTCGCCCCCAATACCCCCTCCCCCATTACCCCACCCCTCTCCCCCAATACCCCCTCCCCCATTACCCCACCCCTCGCCCCCAATACCCCTCCCCCATTACCCCACCCCTCTCCCCCAATACCCCTCCCCCACCCCTCTCCCCCATTTACCCCACCAATTTTTTTTCTGAGTTTCCCCATTAACCCCACCCCCTCCCCCATTACCCCACCCCTCTCCCCCAATACCCCTTCCCCCACCCCTCTCCCCCAATACCCCTTCCCCCACCCATCTCCCCCATTTACCCCCACCCTTCCCCTATTACCCCAAGGGGGGAAGGGGGCTGGCACCTTGCAAAGGATTCACTTTAATTTTTTTTTGGTTACATATATATATCGCATCTATTTTTCTGAGTTTCCCCATTAACCCCACCCCCTCCCCCATTACCCGACCCCTCCCCATTTTGTGTCAAAATTATGATTAAAAATGAAGAAATGGGAAGAACTGTACCCCTAAAGGGGGGGGCAGGATTTATGTTATAGAATTTTTTTTAGCATGGGCACTGCGCAATAAAAAGACGCATCGAATGGTGAAAACCGCATTGTTCTACACCAATTGTAGCGACCTGTAGGTGTGCGCAAAAAAACTGTTACATATATATATATATAAGCTTCATTTCTGAAATAGTATATTAGATTTCTGAATCTGGTATCTCCCAAAACCTCCTCACCCCCAATCATTCAACTTGGGGGCTAACCCCTCCCCCATTACCCCCACCCCTCCCCATTACCCCACCCCTCCCCGATTACCCCCACCCCCACCCTTCCCCCATTGCTAAACTACAGAAAAGAACACAGTCATGAAAATCTTGAGCTTCACATTGCCGCCCGTAATACAATTTCTGAATTTTTTTTACAATTTCTGAATTTTTTTCTCACAATTTCTGAAAGTGTGACGGACAGACAGACGGACAGACGGACAGCTCTCTTATTAATTATAGTATAGATTATTTTCGGAAGAAAAAATAACATTTTCTGAATATTTTAATTTCATATTATCATAATTAGCGAGTTTTCCATTCTTTATATATATATATATATATATATATATATATTATATACCCTTTCTGCCACAAAAAAGGGTTCACTCAAAAACATCGATGGAATCAACATTTTTCAAACAATCAGTATGAAACTTATACACGTAAAAGCTACATAAAACATCTACCTGTAAACCAAATTTCAGTTCGAGGCTCTCAAAAATAACGATTTATTAAATATTTCTCTAATAATACTACAACTGATGCTCGACAACCTAATCAAGAATCCTTTATTTCCATTTTCAATTTTGTAAATTCTAATATACGATTTTTTTTGCAGCGTTATAAAATTCGTGAATATACCATTTTCAGAGGAATATAAGATTATAATTAAGCATTAAAGACTAGAAAAGGGATATGGACGAACGAAACTACTCTCCGAATTCCCCAACAAAGAGGAAAGCTTCTACTGTAAAGAAAATTGACGAGATTGTGATATCAAAAGAAGAGAGGGAAGTGGGCGACCAAAAACTGTTCGCATACGAGACAATATTGACGACGTCGAAGAACGTAGTCAGGAGAACCAGTCAGGAATCCCTATGACACCAGCTCGCATATCAAAAGAGTTACAATTATCATAAACTAGTGTGAGACGCATAATTAAAGAAGATCTTCACCTAAAAACCTTTCAAAAGAGCGCACGGGCAAAAGATTACTCAAACTGATGAACAGAAACGAGTTTAAAGATCAAACCAAATCTTACGGCGAGTAACATGTGATAAACTTTCAAAGGCTTTTTTCACTGATGAAAAGAGATTCACTGAGGAGCCACCTCGGAACAGTCAAAATGGCAGTCTACTCGCACGTCCAATGTAAGAATGAAATACCTGATAGCAGACTTTTTGCAACCAGAAGTCATTTCTCAGCTAGTGTCATGGTGTCAGTTGGCATATCAAAGTTAGGAAAGGCATCCATTCATTTTATTGAGCCTGGTGTAAAAGTCAATGCCGAGTACTATCGAAATACTCTGCTGCGAAACATGCTTCCCGAAATGCAAAATCTGGCCAACGGTGGTTATTATCTTTTTCAGTAAGACGGAACAACGTCCCATACAGCAATAGCAACTGTGGAATACTTAAAAAATAATGTCCCAGAATTACTTGAACCCCAAAATTGGCCACCTAACAGTCTGACTTGAACCCTGTTCACTATGGAATCTGGGAAAATTTGGCACAGAGAGTTTACGGGAGCAGGGTGAGAAATGTTGATCACTCGCGTCAGCTTCTTGTGGAGAAGTGGGAAGAGCTACCACAGGAGCAGATCGATCGAACCATTGATAAATTTCGTCCAAGATTGAAGAAAATTGTTGAACAGAAGGGAAACACATTGAACAATTTTTTTAATAGGAATTCCAAAAGAGTAAAATGTTAATTTGATTTCTTTTGTAAACTTAGGATTTAAGTTGTTTCGAAATTCAAATTTTTTTATTTTTATTTTCAAGGTTTTTTAATGGAGGCATTTCCTATATTTTATAAATCTTATGTATTTTACAACTAAAATGAGAATACAAATTTTATTACCAAAGTCTTACCGCCTTTGTGGACTCCCAGAATTCAAAACTGGAGCGATGTTCACCAACAAAATTTGTTGAACATAAACAATCTTCATTAACTCATTAATTTTGAATATAGTAATCTGAAAATTGGTGTACATATACGAGTATACTGTTTACATAGTTTTGCTCTGTATGAGTTTCATTACGATTGCTTGATAAATGTTGATTTCGTGGCTGTTTTTAGAGTGAACCTTTTTTTTTGGCAGACGGTATATATATATATATATATACCTGGTAAACTTGGTAAAAGTTCCGTGCGTCGGTCTCTCTTCGCGCGAAAGTCAAGCTGGTGGCCCCACCTCTAAGCCTGACCTAATGGAAGAGCGAGTTACTTTCTTGCGATCTCACATAGCCAGACACACCCGGCTTATCTGGTACCATCCTGAGCCGGCCTTTGAAGGTTTCAACTTTGACCCCTGTGACGTTTGTGAGGTCCTTTGGAAGCTGGTTAAAAAGTCTTGGACCATGACAACCAAACTATTTTCCTTCAGTGTTGAGGGTGCCCTCTTGTCGGGCCTCTAGTTTGGGAACACTACACATTCTACCTTTCCTATCTTCCACTGTTGTTTGGATGGTAACTGGATTTAGTTTGATGTCATGTACCCACTTTTTGATCATTTTCCATATGTAAATTATGGTGTATCTCTTCTTTCCGGCGAATACAGATTTAATTTACATAGTCCTTCCCAGTAGTTGAGTTTTTGCAGCCATCAATCTTGGCTGTGAAATTCCTTTGGACTTCTTCAAGTTTATTAATTTCTTCTTTTTTGTATGGGAACGTCAAGACAGCAGTATTCTAGTTTTAGTATAATCAGTGTTTTCAGCAGGAGAATCATTACCTTCTCGTTCGTTCTTTTGAAGGTTCTCAATAGCTGTCCCGTAACTCATTTGCTTTATTTATCGCTATCTGATTCTACGTTTCAAATTTTGCATCATCGGTCATTATTACCACCAAATCTTTTGCTTTCGTGTTTCTCTGAATTTCCTCTCTATGTGGGGCACAGTAGGCTGTCTAGTTGAGGTTTTCATTTCTTCCATATCTCAGGAGCTGAAATTTCTCGGTGTTAAAATTCATGTTATTGTCTTCTGACCATTTGTATATTCTGTTTGTGTCCCTCTGTATGGATTCCACCTCTTCTGCATTATCGATTTTTCTGCTGATCTTTAAATTATCGTTAGCAAAGGATGTTAGTATACTCTTGTCGCCTACTTCATTGGCTGTTCTATCAGCATGATAATGGATAGGAGTGGAGCTAGTGCTGTGCCTTGCGGAACTTAGCTGCGTACTTCCGAGTCTGATGACGATATTCATTGGATTTTTACGGCTTGCTCCCGTTTCCTGAGGAAGTTGTAGATCCATTTGTCCAATTTGCTTGTTGTTCCCATGTGTTTCATTTTATGTGCTATTATGTCATGCTCAAACTTATCGAATACTTTAGCAAAATCGAATGTTTTACAAAAATCCGTGTATATTACATCGTAGTTATCATTGCTTCGAGCTGGAACAATGATAACTATAATATTGTTATAGTGCTCTATTAGTTGTGATAGGCACGATTTTCCCGGTCGGAATCCGTGCCGGCTTTCACTGAATCTTTCCTGTGTCTCCAAAAAGTTATATATTTTCTCCCTGACCATTCTTTCAAATATTTTGGTGAGATGTGATGTCAGTGACACCAGTCTATAGTTCTTTGATTGAGACCTATTCCCTCCCTCTTTATATATAGGAACAATGTTCGCTCTTTTTAATATACTCAGCATTTCCCCCGTGTCCAGGGATCTTCTCCATATCCAGTATATGGGTGTAGCTAATTCGTTCTTACAGTTTTTAATCAACAGGACATTCCATTTGTCCGGGCCTGCAGCTGAATGTGATTTCATTTGTCCTATAGCTTTCGCTATATCTTCTGCGATAAATTCAAAATCAGTTATACATTCTCTATTCAAAAAAGATATTTCTGTCAGGTACTGCTTTGTCTCTATTTTGAGTACTGAAAGTTAATTAACTTTCAGTACTCAAAATAGAGACAAAGCAGTACCTGACAGAAATATCTTTTTTGAATAGAGAATGTATAACTGATTTTGAATTTATCGCAGAAGATATAGCGAAAGCTACAGGACAAATGAAATCGCATTCAGCTGCAGGCCCGGACAAATGGAATGTCCTGTTGATTAAAAACTGTACAGTTGTACAGCTCTCACTATTTCAAATATTTCTCATTATTTTCTTTCCTTAAGGGTGCGATAGTGGTCCGCGTTTCTGTTTTTCTTTTCGCGAACCTGTAAAAGTATTTTGGGTTATCTTTTATTATTGTTTTCACCTCATCTTCCTCTTCTCTCTCTGAATGGCTCTTAATTAGGGCTTGTATTTCCCTGTCTATACTTGCCAATTTTACTTGTATCTGTGCAATTAATTAACTTCGTGGCCACTCTTCTCTTGCGGAATAGTATTCCTTTATGTCTCTCGAAATAGTTCCTCTTTCCCTTTGATTGTACTTTCGGAACATATTTTCTGAGATTTCCAGCGTCTTTTTCCCCAAAGGTTATTAGTATTTCTTCGGTTGTTTTATCTTCTAATGCTGTCCTCTACAGATGACTATTAGTATCACATTACGTTTTTCAGGTTTTACTGCTAAGAACTCCACGTAGCTGTTTGAGTTACTTATTACTGTTTCTGTCATATGGCTCTCACGTATGTATATAGCACAGACACATTTTCGTCTTTCTGTTCTGTCAGCTCGTAGTATGTTGTAATCATCAACTTTTATTTCTTTTTTAGCTATGCAGTATTCGCAGTTTTTATAATCTCCTTGGCAGTCTTTAAGATATGTTTCTGTGAGGAATACGATGTCAGTCCTTGTTTCTTCCATAAATCCTTGCAGGTACGAAACTTTGTTTATCGTGTGGTTCCGTCTTAGCTATTAAATATTTGTAAGGACTACGAGTATATTTATGTTTTCTGTTTTGCGTTGTCCTTTGAGTATTCCAAATTCAATTTCCTTCAGTGTCGCGCGTTTCGTATTCCTATGGTCCTCCAAGAAAGCTCCATTTCCGGTTACCTATTCTGGTAGTTTCTTGCTTGGTAACGGATCGGCTCTGAGGTTCTCAGCTGTGTCGATTGTATGTGCTGAATGAGACTTCGTAGCGGTATCGTGTCTGCGATGTCGGGAAAATTTGTTCCTTGGCTTGTATTCATAGTTTTTTACCGTTTTTTCTATTGTTTCTTGAGTTTGTTGGGAGGTGGTGATTGTAGCATTTCTTACCATACTTGCAGACCCCCCCCCGCCTTGTATAGTACTTGCAAATGGTGGGATGATAAAATTTGCACCTGTCGCCAAATTTACAGCGACCGTTATTATAATAGAAATTGCACAGGGTCCGGTGCTCAGATATACACTGTCCTTCCTTATATCTACAAAAGCCTTTTACATAGTATATGTATACAGTTCTTTCCACATTACCACTCGGGGCCTTTGTTTTTGTTGTTTGTTCATTTGCTTTTTCGAAGAAAACCTCAGTCTATTATTGTGATTTCCCACTTGCTTTTCGCTGTTTACGCTATTCACTCTGGTGTTCCCAACTGATCTACGTGTGTTTCTTTTACTGCTTTTGTTACAATAATTTTTTCGTCCTCCTTGTGTCGGTATTCCGACATGCGACATGTTTGTATCTGCTTCATTTTTCTTCGTCTGTTTTCCTGTTTCTTTCTATTCATCATTTATATGCTCTTCTTTCATTGCTTCCTCAGTATCTCTTTCTGTTTTATAAACCGTAAGCGAATTTACTTCCCTTATACAGCTTTCACAGAAATATTTTACTCCATTTAGTTGTTTGGCACTTGCTCTAAGAGTGATGTCTCCATCTTTCCAATTTAGGCAGTTAAAATCAAAGAGAAATTGACAAAGATCACATCTAATTACCCTCGATTCATCGGTTGCATTGTTGCAAACCTTGCAAAACTGTAGAAATCGGTCACCCATTTCCGTGCAATTTATAAACATTATAATATAAAGCTTGGCGAGCGAAAAATTTGCTCAAGAAGGAGAGGGGTAAAGTTCGGGGATCTTGACTATAGGAGTGAGGGTGAGGAAGAGTGGTATCCGTTAGTCCGGGGGATGGGACATGTCACACGTTGCTACGTCCACTGTTTGGTGCTCGTGAGAGCGGCCGCGGGAAATATTGGGGTATGGCTATAGGAATTTTGAGGTAAAACAAAGTGCCTTCTTTCAATCGTATGGATGGGCACCTAATTTTTTTTTCTTTTCCAGGTGAAACTAATCAAGTAAGAATAATTTTCCTTGTTTTACTTTTATGGTATACAATATGTCGTACTTTCACCACTTAAGAAAATATCACTTTGCGTACACTTGATATTCACACAGGTACTAGCACTTATCATATGATAAATTACTGCTAGATTTCCATTATTAATTAGCTTTTATACGGATTTCGATCGAAACGCGTATTACCGCTACACAGGGCAGGACTATATATATAACCTTGGTTTTGCTTCCGCCCGAATTGTTCATTCTGACGAAGGTCAAGCTTGTCATATATATATATATATACACACACGTGTATGTATATTTTTTTATGCAGGAAGGAGGGGGCCAAGGGCGAATGCCCACAAAAGCGCCCACCCCCATAGAAAAGAAGAAAGCCAAAATCAAGGTCCGGAGTTTTCGAGATGTCTAGACACTCTACGTTTGAAAGATGGGAGGTCATAGACAGGAGGAAAGATGGATTGAGGAAGATTGTTCCAGAGTTGACCGGTTAAATAGATGAAAGATTGAAAATACCGATTAACCTTTGCGTTAGAGAGTTGGACAGAAAAGGAATGAGAAAGTGTAGAAAGTCTGGTGCTACGTGCTCTCCTTAAAGGAGGAAGCATGCAGTTAGAGAGTTCAGAAGAGCAATGTCCGTTATAATAGCGATAGTAAAGAGAGAGTGAGGCAACATTGCGGCGAAGAGAGAGAGAGAGAGATTGAAAACTATCAGTAAGAGGCGGGGAATTGATGAGACGAAAAGCCTTTGATTCTACCCGGTCAAGTACGGCTGTGTGGGTTGAACCACCCCACGCATGAGAAACATACTCCATACAGGGGCGAACAAGACCTCTGTACAGAGACAGCAACTGAGTGGGGGTGAAGAAACTGCGGAGGCGGTACAGCACACCTAACCTCTTCGAAGCTGTTTTGGAAAGAGAGTATACGTGATCTTTCCAGGAAAGATCACGAGAAAAGGAAACGCCAAGAATGTTGAAAGAAGATGAAAGATTGAGTTGTGTGTTGTTGAAGGTAAAGGGATAGTCGTGTGGAAGATTGTGACGAGTAAATAGATGGAGGAACTGAGTTTTTTCAGACACTGAAAGCCACAAGGTTTTCTCTGTCCCAATCAGACATAGCAGAAAGATCAGAGGTCAGGTGTCCCATAGCCGCCCCACGCGAATCATATATACACACACACACACACACGAACATGGATAATTAATATGAAAAACAAGGTTCTACATGTTTCTGTCGTTTTCGGCGCATTCAGCTAACGTTGATATGAATTCTTAACATGTCAGAGCATGATCAAAAGTCGATCCAGTGCATCAGCTCGCAGCGGGGGTATTTGACTCCCTGATGAGACACTACTACCGTTAATCTCTTTCTAACATTCTTTATCGACAGTAAATAATTTCGCTATATATTTTCGCCAACATTTTTCGTGTTTTATAGCGTTTAATTGTGCTTTACTAAGGAATTCTTGCAGCATAGGTGGGGGTAGAGAGGAGAGAGAGAGAGAGAGAGAAAATATTTTTCTTTATAGAAAGTATTTCACAAGAAAAATACAGATCTTAAAATAGAATTATTATTAAATAGAACGAGCGATTTACTTAATTCTCTCTCTCTCTCTCTCTCTCTCTCTCTCTCTCTCTCTCTCTCTCTCTCTCTCTCTCTCTCGAGCGAGCGAGCGAGCGATCGAGGAACTGCGTGCGGACCTAGGTAGGATAGGAGAGTGGTCCGAAAAATGGCAAATGCCGTTTAACTTGGGTAAATGCAAAGTGATGCACATTGGCTACGCCAATCCCAAGTCGGACTACTCGATGTTGGGCAGTAATATCGAGGTGACTGATTTAGAAAAGGACTTGGGTGTGCTAATTAGCAGCGACCTTAAGTTTACGAAACAGTGTGTCGAGGTGGAAAAGAAAGCCCAGAAACTATTGGGTTATATCAGGAGGCAATTTCAGTTTCGGAACAAGGAGATTGTGCTCTCACTGTACAATTCCCTTGTTCGGCCGTACCTGGAGTATGCTGTGCAGTTCTGGTCGCCCACCCTCAGGAAAGATATTGAGAGGCTGGAGCGAGTGCAGGCGAGGGCCACAAAGTTAATCCCTTCCGTTAGGCATATGGGCTACAATCGACGGTTACGCGCCCTGAACTTGTTTTCGCTTGAAACTCGGAGGCGCGGTCAACTGATCGAGGTTTTCAAGCTCTTACGAGGGTTCAACGATGTCGATTTTAGAAGTATGTTTAGTTTAAATGATAACCCAACTCGCAACAATGGTTGGAAGTTGGATTTGAAACGGTTTAGGACTAGTGTGTGTGGGAATTACTTTACGTATAAGATCTGTGACACATGGAACAGGTTACCTTCGGAAGTTGTGAACAGTTCCTCTGTGGATCAGTCCAAGAAAAGGTTAGACGAAATCTTGCACACTATTTGAGTGTGTAAAGACATTTAGGACCTCAGTCTGCGGAAATTTCTTTTCCTATAAAATAGTTAATATCTGGAACCAACTTCCCTCAGAGGTTGTTTCCAGTCAAAGTGTAAATCTGTTTAAAAATAGGCTAGACAAAGTACTGAACACACTCATAGTTTAAGATTAAAACCTCAGAAAACTCTGCAGGAGTTCGCTTGCTCGGTGTCTCTGTGAGCAAGCTAAATATAGAGCTATTTATATTCTCCACTTTCCTGTAAAATTTCCTTGGCTACTTTTCCAGGGTCAAGGTATTTTCTTCAACCTTTTTCCGTACCTGCCTCTGGCAGGGAGGGAGCGGAGGGTGGGGAGAGAGCCTTCTACTTTACTATCCAGTTTTCTACTAGTGCTAGGATAGTTGAAAGAAAAATAAACTTTTACAAAATTTTCCCTGGCTCCCGTTGCCATTGGTACCTCCTCGGTATGGGCCGCAAGGCCTTTTGAGGTACTTCTTTTCCTTGTAACTCCTTATAACTCTCTCTCTCTCTCTCTCTCTCTCTATATAATATATATATATATATATATATATATATATATATATATATATAATCAGAAAACTGAAAACTGTATATTGAAATAATGACAATATACAAACAATAGAGGCGCCCATAATTAAATATACCTTGGGACACTCCTTAATTTATCAAGGTGAAAAAAAAAACCTTTTTTATGCATAAAAAAGGAGAGAATATTTAAATAAACTTAGAAATACGTCCAATAATGTGTTATTAACAGTCAATTTATTTATTCTTTAAAGTTATAAGACCCTGTATAAGGATTTCAATATACACACACACACACACACATATATATATATATATATATATATATATATATATATATATGCGGCTGTTTATATGGGTGAAATGTCATTATACTGTAATATAAAGCCCTCAATTTGCCCTGCCCCTCCCACTTTTCACCTCACGTATCGACCTGTACGAAGCGATGTTCAGGCGACTTGGGATGCAAACTAATGCATTTTAATGAACCAAAAAAAAAGAAAAGAGGTTTGGGACCGTTAAATAATATATTTTCTTATATTTTTCAGTTTATATTCCGTGGCTTTCTATATATAGGTTTCTGATATATATATATTAATATATATATATATTATATATATATATATATGAACTAGGTTGATATGGAAATAGAAAATATGCGATGATTGCATCATCTTTTGTTTTATTTTTATTCCATTGCGTGCACAGATGCATTCGACATACATAAAGTCACAATTTTACTTCGCACGCAAATTCCTTGTTCGTACGTTCGAGAACAATGACCGTCACATCTGTTATTTGAGATGTAAAAATTAAGAGCTCCTGTCAAAAAAAAAAATGAAATTTACACCCGTGATTTGAGCTGGAGAACATTAAAAGCTCTTATCAGAAACCTTAATCAAGACTGAATGATTGTGGGTCATGACCCAAGATAAGTTTACTTTACTCGTTCGTGATTGGGTCACTATAATCCAGTTATGCGAATCAGATATTTTAAATAGGATTTCTTCACCCTTGAAATGATCTGATTGGCCTTTAATAGAATCGGTAGGGCGTAACTATAAATTCCCACCCATTTTTTCGAGAATATAAACCTGAGAATCATCTAAAATCGCCATTCCATTTTGCTTTGAATTTGATAGACTTACGCTCCTTCCGTAAATATTGAGCTGTTGAAATCTGGCGAATTCTGTTCGAAGCATTTTTTTTTTTTAAATCTAAGTTTCGATATGCAAAAATAACTGAAACAGTGATATACCTTCGTTCGACTAATTTTGAATTGAAACTGGTTGTACAGGCGATTCACTCGCTGGTAGCCCCAGAGTATCGCTAATATACGATACTCAGTGGGGGCTACCAGCGAGTGAATCACCCTCCATAATAATTACGATTCTTTGCCGTTGCTTATTATAATTAAGTCCTACAAATCACCTTCATTTGTAACTCCTTCATTCAAATTTTGCGTAAATAATGACAAAGAACTTTGAATGGATTTATTTGTGATTTTATCCGCGAATTGTGAAGCATTACGAAAGAAAAGAAAAAGAAACGAACTATTAAAAAAAAACTTTTGGGGTATTATTATTTTACATCTTTTATAAGAGTATAAACAAAGATTGCAACGGTAAAATATTGAACGATAAGTTTGAACAAATATGAATAAGAAGCAGCTTAAACGACAGAAAAATGCCGCCAGACTTATGTTGCGCATTGCGGGTCTACCACCAAAAATAATCCCCGGGTACCTGGGCCCCCTGTGGCACGCAACATATATATAATATATAATATATATTATATATATGTTGTGTGTGTGTGTGTGTGTGTGTGTGTTTTAGAGGGTAGAATGTGGTTAGATACTGAACATTTGTTCGAAGTCACCAAATTAATATTTAACCTTGGTTTTGCTTCTAACCGCATTGTTCGTTCTGACAAAGGTCAAGCTTGTCACGCCACCTTAGACCTACAGTTTAACGTGAAATCCGAACCACGCTCCACCACTGGTGGTCAGAAATTACAAAGTCCTCGCCCGGACTTCTTGTTTGCACCTGTTGATACGATGTCTCAATACGTGGTTTATTGGGATGACGACGGTGAAATTCTTCAGCTCTCTGTCTTTGGCTAAGGCCAGAACAATTTCCGCCTTTCCTGAGGATGTAACTCACTTCTATATTAACCATTGGGGCTACGTCGTAGCCAATGTCGTAACACCGCTTCCCGTTGATCAGCGAAGTTAAGTAACATTGGGTCTGGGTAGTAGTTGGATGGGAGACCGTCCGCTGTGTCCAGACTATGTAGCGACCCGTGGTTCGGATCCCATATAAAGCTGTAGGTCCCCTCCGTCATATGACCTTAGATGTTGCGAAGGAGGTTAAACAAAACCAATAATTTATTTGTTTATATCAGCCATTGCGTTATTCTCTCTGCAACAAAATATAAGGTCCCAAAACAAGACATCAATTTGAACATTTGTTTTATTTCTAATGTATTATTCTTGTAAATTTAATTTAAAATAAATTTTTCTATGAGACCGAACTTGCGGGACACCCTGTATATTTACTGAAAGAAATACCACTTCCGATTTGGATTTCAGTTTTATATATTTTTTCTAATTTGTCTTTTTTCAACAATTTTTTCATTTAAATTTTGTTTTTTGTTTTTTGTCGGTTTTATGAATGCCTTCCTTTTTTACAGATATCATTTGAATACCGTACTGTAAGGCTTCGTTACTTGGTTACTTGAAGCTCGTATGAGTAGGAATTTCCTGTCAGTTGGCTTTAATCCTGTTCAAAGTTTTTACATTAGAAAAAAGATTAAAAATCCCTTATTTTTGTTTATTTATTTATTTTTTTTGTTTATTGTCTAATTCATGAACTCTTCTATTTTATATGTTGTGTTTTTGTAAATAAAATTATTAGTCCGTAAATGAAACTTTGATCAAATCATATTTATTTCTATTCCGATAACGGTTTAGCGATTCTCTATTCTTGATATACCACACACACATATATATATATACTGTATATATATATATAATATATATATATATGAAAAGTCGTGCGGATTCATGCATGATATAGCATTTATGGCACCCCAACGTTGTACCAGATAGTTTAAATTAAATGCTGGTCATTACCTCGAGTGTCGGAGGGTTAACACGTAAAAAGCCTCTGAACGCAAAAGCGTTATGCATCTCTTCGGTTGTTTAAATATATGACAAGTTGTGTTAACCTTTAACCCGTCATTGTGTAGTGCCTAACGCCTTCAGCTTTCATTCAAGAGGTTGTCGATTTGAACCCCTGGTGGGGTCGAATTTTTCATCATGAAAAATATACACAGTATGTGTGTGTGTGTGTTGTGTGTGTGTGTGTCCACACTGTATGTATGTTTGCAGTTTACATACACGTATTATAATTATTAACTTGGAATTTTGTGAACTTGTATGTAGAATGTAACTTTAAAAACGATAAATGTAAGGTCAGTTATTTGGCGTTACTTTAAAGGATAAAATTTATTCGGGCATCACCAATAAAAAAACAAAAAAATAAAAAATAAAAGCAGGAAAGTTAGTCCAAAAGAAGAAAATACTGCCTTAAGAATTAAAATTCTTACTTATTTAAATGTACAAGGTAAAACTTTAAGGCGTCAGTCCTCATTATCGAACGTGGGTATATAATGAAGTGGACATCGTGAAACAAAAGCGTGGGGGGGGGGGGGGGGGAGAACCATCTGTTTGGCATACATGGCCTTACACTGGACCTCCAAATACGAACATTTTTTTATTGTCAGACCAAACATTATAAGACGAGAATATCGTGAATCCATTAAGGCTATATCAAATATCTAAATTGTACAGAAAAATATTGAAAAATATTGCAAAACTGTCACTTGTATTCTTTTTGTAATAAGTTGTTGTTTTTGTTTGTTTGTTTATTTTGTTTGTTTGGACTATAACAAGTCTTGAATCTTCGAAAACCTGATTCTATTTTAGTTAACGCCAGACGATTTATTCAGTCTCAGAGAAGACTCATAGGTAGCAAAGGGCTAATAAACCATTTTTCTTTATTTCTGTTTCACTTACAAAGGTGATTACGGGTGACTTAATTCTTAATTTCTGGCTTCTAACTTTAATTGAACTACTGATCAGCACATTTCTGTATTCAAACAGTCGCAAAGCAAAACTTTAACCGTCGTCCAAAAGATATACGATTTTTTTTACGATTTCTACGATTTTTTTTCGCGAGTCATTTCTACGATTTTGATTGTTTTTTGTTTTTTTCACTCCATCATTTAATGATATGGTTTCTATGATTTGAATCAGTCATTTTCCTCCCTTTAAATCACGGACGCTCATTCTTTTCTGTATATATCAGGTTGTAACATAAATTCTGTCGATTAGAAAACGGACGATAGATAATATGATAGAATAACTCAAGATAATGTGAAATAGTTTTAGAAATGTTGCAAAATACACGCGGCGACAGGTTCGCACATGTTTTATCTCGATCAGAATGATACAGAATGACTTAGGCTAGTGTAGGATTAGGCTAATGAATATTTTCTCTGTTGTTTTTCATACAGTTACAACGCCACCCCTACGATATTACAGTAATTGAAAAAACATGGAGCACACGAAAGAGCATATTCGACATGTGATGCTGTATGTCGTATGAGTTCCATAAAGGAGCTAACGATAGTGAATCCACGAAAAACATTCAAAGAATTTATGGAAATGATGTTGTGAGCGAATGGATGTGTAGATGTTGTGAGCGAATGGATGTGTAGGAGATGGTTTGAGAAGTTCAGAAATGGAGACTTCAGTCTGAAAGATTATCAACGAACAGGACGACCAAATGAGTTAGATGAAGAGTTGCTGAAAGCAACACTGGAGGAAAACCCAACGGTAACTGTAAGAGAACTTTGCCTGCAACTCGGCGTTAGCCATATGACCATTCGTCGTCATTTGAAGCTGTTAGGAAAAGTAGTGAAGGTTGGAAAATGGGTTCCGCATGATTTGTCACGAGCGATCTTCACATCGAATCGATATTTGCACATCACTACATTCTCGGCAACTGCAGGCACCGTTTTTGAATCGGATCGTCACTGGGATGAAAAATGGGTCCTCTATAAAAATATTAAGCGTCGACATCAGTGGCTTAGCCGTGAAAACAAAGCCTGAACCTCAGCCAGGAATGGACCACATCCAAAGAAAATTTTGCTGTGTTTGGTGGGATATGCAAGGAATTATTCATTTGAGCTTCTGCCAGATAACCAAACAATCACAGCTGAAGTCTACTGCCAACAACTCCAAGGATTGAAGATGGCATTACAAGAAAAAACGTCCTGCATTAATTAATCGCAGAGGTTTCTATTCCACCAAGATAACGCGCGCCCTTACACTGCTCGAATCATCACCACCAATTGGAGGCATTTGGTTGGGAAAAAAAGCCTCATCCACCTTATTCTCCGGACATCGCACCTTCAGACTACCATTTATTCAAAAGTCTGCAACACCACCTAGATGGACAAAAGTTGCAATCCAGGGAAGCTATCGAAAACGAAGTGATCGTTTTTTTTAACTTGAAACCAAGGGATTTCTTCGAACGTGGCATAAAAAAAACTTTTCTACAGGTGGGAGGAGATTATAGAAAAAGAAGGGAATTATAGTGATGATTAATTTGTCATTATGTCATTTAATTTTTGCTGTGAATAAACAAAAAATTCGAGCAAAATTGTCCTTAGAAGTCATTTAATTTTTGTTCTGAATGAACTAAAAAATGGAGCAGAATATATGTTACAACCTTATACTTTCTATTAAAGGTCAGCTTTAATGCTTTGTATTTATTTTCAATGTATTCATTTATTTACACTATTTAATATCAAATCTTTTTTTTTTTATCTTTCTTGCATTTTGCCATATTGCGGCTGTTGATGGGCAGCTGCAGCTTACTTAATTTCCTTTCACAGTGACTCTTTCCCTAAAGTCATCTTGTTCAATTGTTACCAATTAGTTTCCTTCCTCCTTTTAGCCACTCTTATTAAGTTTAATTCTACTTTCGTTCCCGAATACCCTTTCCCCTCTATCGTTCTCTCTCCTCCGCCAACCAATTCCCGTCATTCAGTCCTTTTCCCACCAACTCACAAATCAGACATAATCTTCATGAGGCTTTGGTTTAACACTTTCCTTACGTCATTGCACGCTAACTTGCTCACTCTTCCATTACTTCATCCCCTTCTTGACACTTTATTTCCTCCACAGGTTTTGTTCTTAGGTTATATTCGCTTTGCTACATATTCGCCATTTTATTTTTTACAAACGCGAATCACAAACCACTTAAATTTATGATTTGATGCTTTTTCACTCATTGCCTGAGCAACTTTCGTATCACACACAACAAGTATTCCCAAGTACTCCGATGTACTCCCAAATTATGAGAAACGATAGTTACTCAAAGATACTGTACAAGAATACATTTTTTAAGCATAAAATTTGTTTAATCCATCTCAGAATTAAAATTAAAAATTGGACAAAATGAAGATTGCTTGGATCGAATATGAATCAAAATTTAATGAAAATTATCGAACCCAACTCCATAAATGTCCTCGTAAAGGATTTAGGATTCTCCCACCTTGGATTCGGATTAGGACTGACCGCGAAACGTCACGTTTCATTTATCCCTGATCCAAACTTCGCGTGAGACGTACCATTCAAATCGGTCCTTATCAGATGTACCCCTAATTTCAACCTTTCCCACGTATCTTTCGCACCCCCCACCCCCCACAATCCTATAGCTTGATCCTATCACAGATATAATAATCCCTCGCGCGAACCAACATTTATTAAACGACCTTCCTCCACTTTCGCCTCACGCCCAACTCCACCCAGGAACAAGCACGACCCATCATCTCCTTTCTTATAAAACTTCATCTCTTTTTCTTTCCTTTCAGGGTCAATTTGCTTGACTGAAAACGTCGCTAACACTGAGGCGAAACGTCCAGAGTTTGGGTTATTAATTCTAAGTAACGATTTTTTCCTCTTGTATTTTTTCACTTTCTACAATTTTTCACAACTGTTATATTTATTTCTGATGTTGTATACAACAAATCTACGTTCGAAAACATTTTAAATGGACCCGGATTTAGATCCGGGTTCAGTTTTAAAACCTTTTAAATATTTTGTTACCACTTCAAGCTGAAAACCTGGATCCTCTCAAGCCTATATATATATAATTATATATATTGTCATGTACCAATACATTGTCTTTCCTTTGTTTTACAAAGATTAGGGAAAATATTTAATTTGTTCAGCTCGCTTATCTTTGTAAAATATTTGATAATACGTCAAAATTTATTCAAAAAATAATGAAGGAAAATAAAGGTTAAAAGTTAAAAAAAAAATTAATTTTACAAAAAAAAAAATAAAAAAATTAGAACTGAATGATTTACACACACACACATATATATATGTATATATATATAGGTATTTTTACCCCTTCGCATAAATTAATAGAATAAATATTGAGAAAGTGAACTGTATATAAATAGGCTATTATGTTAATGGATATGATAATGTTAACTTTACGAACTCAAAAATACCCTTCATTATACTTTATTACAGCGTATTATCTATTATATTATTATGGTAGATAAATAGCCGTGATGGTAGATGAAGGTAGACGCAAAAATAAACCCGTAGGATTATTTATCTTCAACTGTGCGGGTTTTTTTCTGGGGGAACGTATGGGTGGGTGACGGGGGCCAGATTTGGGGAAAAAAAATTATTTTTAGGGGGCGGTTATTATATTTTCTCTCCAGTCATTTCTTATATACCCGAAATACTGCACGTTTTCAGTGATATTATTGTAAAGAAAGCTTTTTTCTTTAACGAGTGCTGCTATGTGCGTCCCGAGTACAAATATATGCATATTAAATCTGTTATATATATATATATATATATATATATATATAATATATATATATATATATAACGTAAAGAACGACGCTTGTATAGAAGAACATTCCGCGCAAGATGAGGAGGGAGAACGAACAAATGAAAAAATGAGGTAACCACCCGGGAATACAAGCGTCGTTCTTTACGTTAATTATACTGTGTGTTGTTTGCAGTTGAAATGTATATATATATATACAAGATACACATAAGCGAAGGAGTATATCTTTTATGCTATATAAAATGGCATTTATTATGTATTTTCTATACATTAAATTAAAAGATAGATGAACGATTTTAATGTATCCACAAACCTGATATTATTAAAAAAAACTAAAAAAAATGGTTGCATTTATTTTACGATTTTATTGTACCGAATTTTACAGTCCAATTAAAAATAACAAAAAAAACAAGAAAAAGCGAGAACTTTTTACTCAATAAAATTTTTAACTCTCGTGGAAAAAGGGGTTTCCTGAGAAAAATTATTGTTTTATAAGAACACATACAGTATATGAGAAGATGGTGTGTGCTCTCTCTCTCTCTCCTTTGTGTGATATGCAGTTCGGCCCTTTTTCCTCTCAGTGTTCGGGTATTAAAGGGGTAATTAACTGCCCCAAACAAACCCAGCGCAAAAAGTTGAAAACATTAGTTCGGTTTCACCTATTTCAACCAAATCGTCTCAAAATCCACATTCTTAAAACTTTCATTGTACATAAATGGCTCTCTCTCTCTCTCTCTCTCTCTCTCTCTCTCTCTCTCTCTCTCTTCTCTCTCTCTCTCTCCTCTCTCTCTCTCTCTCTCTCGTCATCCCCAAGCCAGGTGTCAGGCACGAAGGTGCTGGCCTGGATAGTGTTCGATGTACGGCGACAGTCGTTGCCGATAGAATAGACAAACTGAGCGCGTTTAAGGCTCCTGGGCCAGACCAGTTTCTCCTCAGAATGTTGCGGGAAGTGCGCGACCAGGTGGCTCCTCACCTGGCTACAGTCTTCAACAAATCGTTGGAGACGGGCCAGGTGCCTGGTGACTGGAGGGAAGCCAACGTGACCCCTATCTTTAAGAAAGGGGATCACGAAAGTCCAGGGAACTATCGTCCCATTAGTTTCACTTCAGTTGTAGGTAAATTATTAGAGGGGATAATAGCGGATAGGATCGTTGACCATTTGGATTCCTACAAGCTGCTTGGGGACTCCCAACATGGGTTAAGACGGCATAGATCGTGTCGCACCAACTTGCTCGAGTTTTTCCACGTCATGTTGGGTGAGTATGATAAGAGAGAGTAGGGCGATTGATATACTTTATCTCGACTTTCAGAAAGCCTTTGATATGGTACCTCACTGCTGGCTAATGGCGAAAGTCCGCGCGCTGGGTATCGGTGGGGAAGTAGGTAGGTGGATTGAAAAATTGCTGAAGAATAGGCGGCAGAGGGTTGTAATTAAAGGGGTTAGTTCGGGTTGGGCCTTGGTCACTAGTGGGGTTCCTCAGGGTTCCGTTTTGGGGCCACTGTTGTTTATCATTTACATAAATGATATCGACGGTGGCATCGTCAGTCGGATCGCCAAATTCGCTGATGACACGAAGGCTGGGGCCAATGTTGGGACGCCCGAAGCGATCGAGCAACTGCGTGCGGACCTAGGTAGGATAGGAGAGTGGTCCGAAAAATGGCGAATGCCGTTTAACTTGGGTAAATGCAAAGTGATGCACATTGGCTACGCCAATCCCAAGTCGGACTACTCGATGTTGGGAAGTAATATCGAGGCGACTGATTTGGAAAAGGACTTGGGTGTGCTAATTAGCGACCTTAAGTTTACGAAACGGTGCGTAGAGGTGGAAAAGAAAGCCCAGAAGCTGTTGGGTTATATCAGGAGGCAATTTCAGTTTCGGAACAAGGAGATTGTGCTCTCTCTGTACAATTCCCTGGTTCGGTCGCACCTGGAGTACGCTGTGCAGTTCTGGTCGCCCACCCTTAGGAAAGATATTGAGAGGTTGGAGCGAGTGCAGGCGAGGGCCACAAAGTTAATCCCTTCCGTTATGCATATGGGCTACAATCGACGCTTACGCGCCCTGGACTTGTTTTCGCTGGGAACTCGGAGGCTGCGCGGTCAATTCATCGAGGTTTTCAAGCTCTTACGCGGGTTCAACGATGTCGATTTTAGAAGCACGTTTAGTTTAAATGATAACCCAACTCGCAATAATGGTTGGAAGTTGGATTTGAAACGGTTTAGGACTAGTGTGTGTGGGAATTACTTTACGGATAAGATCTGTGACACGTGGAACAGGTTACCTTCAGAAGTTGTGAACAGTTCCTCTGTGGATCATTTCAAGAAAAGGTTAGACCAAATCTTGCACACTATTTGAGTGATCTTGCACACTATTTGAGTGTGTAGAAAATTTTCCCTGGCACCCGTTGCCATTGGTACCTCCTCGGTATGGGCCGCAAGGCCTTTTGAGGTACTTCTTTTCCTTGTAACTCCTTGTAACTCTCTCTCTCTTCAACTCACCTTTTTTCTCAATCCCAGAATTTACATTAATTATATATATATATATTTTTTTTTTTTTTAAGTTCGGGAAGAACCGATTCGCCTCTATTTAAAAGGGCATATCTCGGCGGAAAAACAAAGAAAAAGTGAGAGGAAAGAGAGGAAAAAGAAAGGGTAGGGGGGACAGTCGAAGTGGGAAAAGACCAAGGATGACAAGGACTGCAGGGTCGAGCCCCATCATCCTTGGGTGCTAGGGCCGGGAGGGCGCACGTGAAACCTCCAGGAACAAGCACGTATAAACGAGCACTCAAGAGCACGAGCTTAGAACCCTCCTTGCGGGGATATATATATATATATATATATTATATATATATATAAAACCTCGTTAACCTTGTTGCTGTTCCGTGCGTTGGTCTCTCTTCACACGAAGGTCAAGCTGGTGGCCCCGCCTCTAGGTCTGTCTTGGTGAAAGAGTGAGTTGCTTTCTTGCGCTCTCCACCGTACATAGCCAGGTACACCCGGTTCATCTGGTACCGTCCTGAGCAATGCATCTAGTCTTCTCTTGAAGACTTCAACTTTAACCCCTGTAACGTTTCTGAGGTCCTTTGGAAGCTGGTTAAAAAGTCTTGGCCCCCTGACAACCAAGCTATTTTTCTTCAGTGTTGAGGAGGTCCTTAGTCGGGCCTTTAATTTGGGAACACTACACATTCTACCTTTCCTATTTTCCAGTTTTGTTTGAATGGTAATTGGATTTAGTTTTAGGTTTGGTACCAGTTTTTCGATCATTTTCCATATGTAGATTATGGTGTACCTCTCTCTTCTTCTTTCCAGGGAGTACAGATTTAGTTTACGTAGTCTTTCCCAGTAGTTGAGTTCTTTACAGCCCTCAATCTTGGCGGTGAAATGTCTCTGCGTTTCTTCTAGTTTGTTAATTTCTTCCTTTTTATATGGGGACGTCAAAACTGAGCCGTATTTAAGTTTTGGTATGATCAGTGTTTTTAGTAGGGGAATCATTACTGTCCTGTCCCTTCTTTTGAACGTTCTTAGTACGTGTCCCGCGACTCTTTTTGCTTTATTTATCGTTATCTGATTTTGTGTTTCGAATTTCGCATATATATATATATATATATATATATATATATATATATATGAAAATTATTTCACGAAAGTAACACGTGAAAAATATTTATGATGAATAAAACCACGAAGGAAAGGAAACACAGAATAGTGCTCAAGCGCTTTCGTCTAATGACATCCTCAGGAACACTGAAGTACATAAAGAGTTACAGCCTATATATACGTAGGTTACAGAAAATATATATATATATATATATATATATATATATATAAATTGTTTCCAACCAATGTTATAAAATAAAAAATTAAAAATACACATTTATGCTGGAAATCTGCCCGGGTTTTAGCACTCTGCCCTTTTGTTTAAGTTCGATATATATAAAAATAAATTGAAAAATAAAAGTTATTAGAGTAGCATACAAGTTTACCAAAGATTTAGCGTTCTACCCTTCTTATCTAACTCTGTTATGAAGGAATTCCTTCAGAACTGATTTAGATAAGAAGGGTAGAACGCTAAATCTTTGGTAAACTTGTATGCTACTCTAATAACTTTTATTTTTCAATTTATTTTTATATATATCGAACTTAAACAAGAAGGGCAGAGTGCTAAAACCCGGGCAGATTTCCAGTATAAATTTGTATTTTTTTTTTTTTAAATAACATTGGTTGGGAACAATTCATTTGATCTTGTGCTAAAAATCGGTAGTTTTTCCTTACAAATTTGTATGCTCCTCCCACAATCCTTTAATGCTTCATTTTTATTTTGATCTCTCCGTTTATTGTGTAAAACTGTATATATATATATTTTTTTTTCTGTAACCTATATATAGGCTGTAACTCTTTATGTACTTCGGTATTCCTGAGGATGTCATTAGACGAAAGCGTTTGAGCACCATTCTGTGTTTCCTTTCCTTCGTGGTTTTATTCATTATATATATATATATATATATATATATATATATATATATATATATATATACAGGGTGGGCCGAAAGTCTGGATCCATAGGAAAATATTATTTTAATACATAAATTACAACAAATGGTAAATACTTAAAATGAATATCAACTTTAACTCGTAAATGCGTATCCGTGACACTGTACAGTGGTTCGTACTCCAGTATAAACAACAAATTACAACAAATGTTCAAATTGGCGGCCTCTGACATCGAGACACTTAGGGATGGAATTTATGATTTTTAATAATTCTTCGAATTGACGTTCTCGAGATGCGTGTTTCATTTGATAATCTTCTTGTTGACTTTACTGGACTATTCGTTAAAATTTCACATACCATTGCAGAGGTATTTTCATCAGTTGCAGTTTTTGGACGACCAGAACGCCGTCGATCATGTACACTTCCTGTTTCTTTGAAACGTTTAAACAACTTGCCAACAGTCGCATGTGTTACTGGATGCTTATCAGGATGATTTCTATTGAATTCGGTAGCAACTTCTCTGTGTGTAGCGCCCTGTCTTGCGTACATGAGCACAAGTTCTACCCGGTCTTCTGTTGTTAGATTCGAAGCCATTTCTGGGCTGAAATAAAAAAGTATTTGAGTATTTATACTGGAGTACGAACTACTGTACAGTATCACGGATACGCATTTACGAGTTAAAGTTGATATTCATTTTAAGTATTTACCATTTGTTGTAATTTATGTATTAAAATAAATATTTTCCTATGGATCCAGACTTTCGGCCCACCCTGTGTATATATATATATATATAAATTTCGGGAAAATCCTGCAAGACCGACACATTTCAAGAAAATAACAATCCAGTTTTGACTTGAGAAACTTTCGTGAAGTCTTCCAAACATGGCGATAAAGAAGACTTTTCATGGCATTTACATTTCTCCTTGTCATTGGATTTCTACTAAATATTAAATATATATATATATATATATATTGTTGTAAAGTAATTGGTAAAAAAAATAATTATACTGTGTTATGGCCTTCAGTTGCCAAGCAGCGTTTATTCAGGCTTAGTCTTTTCTGAAATCCGACAAGCTGGAACGATTGAATTTCTAATGGATTACATTCGTTAATCTGATATCCTTCCATCGTCCTTCTCGAGCGAGGGAGTCAATTTACGGACAAGTTATTCGTGGATGTTTTCACTTGTCTCCAGTTTAAGCGGGGTTTTTTTTTTTGAGGGAGCCAGATTTTCGTCCCTCATTCAGTGAAGTTACATGTAGAAAGTCGTATATGCATAAAACAAAGAAATGTTATTTCCAGCCTTACATCATCTGATTGACTTGATATTATGTCGATAAGCATATTGTGGGTTAGGTTAAGTTAAGTTAAGTTAGGTTAGGTTAGGTCAAGACAAGTTATGTTATACGCTAGGTTAAGTTAGATTAAGAAGTTTTTCGAGTGTCGTTTGTTGGGTCTTGCGAAATGGGTACAGGTTATTTCCATGTATGAGGTCCACATAGTTTGTATTCATTACTCCGTTACAAGAACATAACAATCCAGTGTCTATTTCCTTCACAATTAGCGGATATTTACTTATTCTTTTAAAAGATGTTCTAAACCTTTAAACTAATAAGAACAGATACTACATTTTGATCTTAGCCAAAAGGTCGAACGAACTTTCTACAATACGTTGTTATTGTACGTGAACTCAGTACGTTTGTTTTTCAGAACTATTGTTTTGCGTCTAATCGTTGATGTTCCAATGCGTATCTCATGATATGTATGGTGTATCTCAATCATTTCTATAAGAATTGAATGTCAGAATTGGCTACCAGAATTCCTTCAGTACGTTTAACAGTATCATAAACTTAAGTGTTATGACTCCGGTGAGCGTAAACAGAGAGCAAACATGTAGATGCTCTTCTAAATAATAGTGATCTTCATGAAAGGTGTCGAGAGAACAGTCTAGGATATGAAAGGAAGAGAATCCGCTAACAAGAAGATACCTTTCAACCATTATCCTTTATTGAACCATTTAAAGAAAAGAAATAGTATTTTCGCATTGGTTCATACCGTCTTTCTCTTTCATCTTCAAATTTCGTGCATAAGTTTTTGGTGGATTAAATTTATAATTTATAATTTATAATTGCAAATTATAATTAGCAGATTCTTCTCATCCTTGCTGCTACTTCTAATCAAAACTCTTTTAATTATTTCGTGTTCATTTCGCGTGGATGAGCATTATCAGACTTTTAAAATGTTCCTTGCTATATTCGCGACTTCTGCTCCCTTTTTGTCCCTTCGTCAGCCCTCCGAGTTCCCTCTTTCTTTCGCATTTGTGTCTTTTTTTGTTTCATTTTCGCTTCTGGCTCTTTACCTCTTTTATTTTCTTCCCTCGTTCAGTGTCACTATCTTCCCTCATAACATACCCTTCTAGTTTTCTCTCTTCCCTCTTCTTTCACCTTCATTACTTCACGCTTCTCCCCTCGCTGTCCTCTTCTTCATCCTTCCCGCTATACCTCCTTCTCCCTCATTATTCTTCATTATCTTCCCATTTTCCCCTCACTTGATCTTTGATTATATCCGCGTCCCCTTCTCTCTTCCCTCTTCTCCCCTCTCCTTGCGGTAGAATCAGTAACAACGGACGCCTGCAAGAATAGCTCATTAATCCCATCGCTGAAATAGTGACGGTTTGTTCCTCATTATTATTATTATTATTATTCTTGTCAATTTTTCAACACTTTTAATTCCATTTTTGTTTTCAACATTTTAATGGATTTGAGCTTCTTTTTCGCTTTTTTTTCTTCAACGATTCTGAATGAATAACTTCGCCGTTTCATAATTACTTGTTTACGCTTTCTCACGTGTTGTTTTAATGATTGTAATTCCAAAGTATTTTCAACATTTGAGGAACAATGCATACATACATACATACATACATACATATACATACATATATATATGCGTCGCGGTGGTGTAGTGGTTAGCGTCGCTGACTACGAATCCATCGGCCCCGGGTTCGAGACCCGGTGACGGCAGCCGGCGCGCAGCAAAACCCAGCTGTTCATCCTTCCACACAATAAAGAAAGTGGTTGGTAGATAAATGGGTACCCTGGGTGGCCTAGTGGTTAAGACGCTGGGCTGTTGGCGGGGCGTGGTTCGGATTCCACGTTAAACTGTAGGTCTAAGGTGGAGTGAAAAGCTTGACCTTCGTCAGAATGAACAATTCGGGCGGAAGCTAACCAAATGTACCAAAGGTATATACTGTATATATATGCAGGGACGTAGGGACTAATATATATATATATTAAAAGTGTGTAAATGAGTAAAAACAATAATTACAATAATTAAACATGTGCTGAAGGTACTTGGCATGGCGTACGTACTTATAATTTACTTGTAATTTAAAAAAAAATGCATAGAAATATCAAACCTACGATTTTATTTCGGGGGGAGGGAGCTGAAGCCCCCGTAGCCCCCCCCCCGGTCTACGTCCTGTATATATGTATATAGGCTGGTGTGGATTACTTCCCACTGAATGTCATTTTTACTCCCACTTGCGGTAACGACTCCAAATGGGAATGGCTAATATTTCCTAACTTAACTTAATTTAACCTAACCTAACCAAACCTAACCTAAGTTAACCTAACCTAACCAAACCTAACCTATCGCAACCTAACCTATCGTAACCTAACCTAACCAAACCTAACGTAAGTTACCCTAACCTATCGTAACCTAACCTGGACCAAAGTGAGAAAGCCTCAGCTGAGAAGGAAAATGGCAAGAATTGGGTGGGAATAGACTGAATTGAAAATGCCATCTCTAATATTCTCTCTCTCTCGACTTTCCCACTCTTGGACGAAGAATGAAGTGGGAATGATTACTTCTCACTCAATGTTATTTTCATTCCTATCCGTGGTAAAGGCGCCAAGTGGGAATAGCTAATATTTCGTAACCTAATTTAATTTAACCTAACTTAATCTAACATTAGTCTAACCTAACCTAACCTAACTTTTAACTAACCTCCGTTAACCTAACCCGGACCAAAGTGGGGAAAACCGTGGATGAGAATGGGAATGACGTTGAGTGGGAGTAAACCAACGCGAATGACATGGGAATGACCGTTTGTGTACGTGAGCGACTGGACATAAGTGAGGTCGAACGTGATAATGCACAGGAGTACAGAGGCATTTTTTGTGGGGTATACACAATTAAAAATGCCGTTAACTCACTTATGCGGTGTGTGTGTGTGTGTGTGTGTGTGTGTGTGTGTGTACACAACATAAAAATTCAGAAAACGCACAGGATAACAACATGCATGAAACCACTTTTTTGTTCGAAACTCTAAAACAACCTCGAAAGAGAAAATCAGCCAATGGAGTCCTTATCCTTAGAGTTTTCCTTAAAACCTGACAGAATAACAAAATCACGCGGACAAGTTAAAAAAATCAAAAAAAAATCCAAGCTGCTGGCACTGGCAGTGTCTTAAAAACTCTCATTTTTTTTGCCTTAAAGAGAAAATTTAAGATTTTCGTCCACATTATCCAAAATTAATTATTGGCTACAACAATTCCTGCATCGAAGAAGTTTGACAAAGTTTGCAAATTTATCCTCTTATGGCTTCTAAATTACGAACTAATGTTATACAAAGTGTGTTCTTATATGTATTAATATAAGGAGAGACATTCTTTTTAACTAACTTTACTTACTCTGTAATTGAATTTCACAGGATGGAAACGCATCCTTTTCATTATAATAACGATTGAAGAATTACGGGTGTTCCACTTAAAACCGGCCCGCTGGAGTACTCCAGCGGGCCGGTTTTAAGTGGAACACCCGGTATATAATAGCATAGATTTTAGCGTATTTTCTTTCAACCTAGTTCAGTGTCAAGTCCGACATAAATCAAATTATGTACAGGGTGTCCAAAGTCTGGATTCATAGGGAAAATAGACATTATATTTTTAAAGTGAAACAGATGCATTTCTAATGTCAGTTTTACATATTTCAGGAAAGAAAATACCATAATGGCTCACTGGCTCAGTATACCAATCAAGAGAAGGTGGAAATGGTATTGGTACATGTTTCCTGAAAAAGCCAGAGGGAGGCATGTTCGTGAAATAACTGACATGCCTCCCTCTGGCTTTTTCCAGAAACATGTAGCAATACCAGTTCACCTTCTCTTGATTGGTATACTGAGCCATCAGGGTATTTTCTTTCCTGAAATATGTAAAACTGACATTAGAAATGGGTTTGTTTCACTTTAAAAATATAATGTCTAGTTCCCCCATGAGTCCAGACTTCTGGGACACCCTGTACATCAATCCAGGGACTCGCGCGCGCGCACAAAAAAACCTGTTACTGTTGAGCGACCCAAAACCACTCATGCATTCAAGTAAGTAGTAAAATACAGGTAAAATATGCGACAAGTATGGCGTTTACAACACATGAATTTACATTTAAAATATTCAAAAAACGTATTTTCCAATTTGACTACAAAAATGTAATGGAACACAAGCGATTCGTCAAGTTGGGCGAGTAATTGAGTTCTTGTCTTTGTTAGCGCTTCTTTTGTTTTATTAACATACTACTAGCAGTATTCTAGTGTTCACCATGAACGTGTATTCATTATTCCTGTGTTTAAAGATCGTACACACACACCGGGTCTCGATCCCGGGGCCGATGGAGTCGTAGTCAGCGACGCTAACCACTACACCACCGAGGCGCTATATATATATATATATATATATATATATATATAAAATAAAGCGCCTCGGTGGTGTAGTGGTTAGCGTCGCTGACTACGACTCCATCGGCCCCGGGATCGAGACCCGGTGACGGCAGGCGGCGCGCAGCAAAACCCAGCTGTTTATCCTTCTACACAATAAAGAAAGTGGTTGGTAGATAAATGGGTACCTTGGGTGGCCTAGTAGTTAAGACGCTGGGCTGCTGGTGGGGCGTAGTTCGAAGTCCACGTTAAACTGTAGGTCTGAGGTGAAATGAAAAGCTTGACCTTCGTCAGAATGAACAATTCGGGTGGAAGGAAACCAAAGGTAACCAAAGGTGTATATATGGCTGGGTACAAGCAATGCAAGTGGTACTGGTGTACAATTTTTGTTTGTATCTGGTACTGGTACTGGTATTTGAGGCAAATGGTACTGGTAATAACAGCAATTCAAAGTGGTTACCGGTAAATGGGGTGGGCGTTTTTGGCGGGCACTCGCCCTTGGCCCCTCCTTCCTGCATACCCCCCCCCCATATTATCACATTCTTTTTACCTACGAACAGTACCTATTTTACAGGGTGAATAACCTGACTTATAACAAGGTACTTTTTAATACCTATTAATTTCAGTTTTATGATCCTTTATAAGGGTGATCCAGAGAAATGGGACCAAAAGAAACCCTGTAACTCTTAAAGTATAAGTCCTTTTATAAAATCATACGCATCATTCGAAAGAGGATAGTTACAAGTTTGTACAGGATTGTATAGGTTTTGACAATACAAGACAAGATAAGATACAAAACAAAATAAAAGTGTAGTTAAAACTAACCCTTCAAGATGACTGCATGGACTGTGGAACAGCTGCGTTTCATAACTGAACAATATTATGAGCATGGAAGAAGTGTAGTTTCAGCTCAAAGATCTTTCAAGACAAATTTTCAAATGTCAAAATCACCTTCTAAGAGCTGAAACTACACTTCTTCCATGCTCATAATATTGCTCAGTTATGAAACGCAGCTGTTCCACAGTCCATGCAGTCATCTTGAAGGGTTAGTTTTAACTAACACTTTTATTTTGTTTCGTATCTTATCTTGTCTTGTAGTGTCAAAACCTATACAATCCTGTACAAACTTGTAACTATCCTCTTTCGAATGATGCATATGATTTTATAAAAGGACTTATACTTTAAGAGTTACAGGGGTTTCTTTTGGGTCCCATTTCTCTGGATCACCCTATATAAGAAGCCGCTAAAAGCAGGAACATAAAAAAAAACGGAACCAATTACTTTGCAAAAGGACCTTTTAAATTTACTCTACAGGACGTTCGAGAAGTTCCTGTCTATTTACAATATCATTATTTCTGCAAAATAGATTCGGACTTTTTGGAACACCTGTATAGGAATTTACTACCTTGAAAAAGAAAATATAAAATTAATGAAAAGCTTCATTAGGACTAAGCTGAGTTATAACACATTGGGTTTATTAGCTTTAGTCTGTACAAAGTTAATTAAGTTCATTGGAGTTTAGGAAAAGAATAGGATTGACTGAATTTCGAGGTAACGATGTTCTTAAGTCATTTAAAATGTAGAAAACAGTCTTTTTTTTTCACGCTTACTTGGGGTGATGGAAGGGCAGAAACTATCTGTGCTGCATCTACAAAAGGATTTGGTCTCTTAGCTACCAACCACAGCGGAACAGAAAAGTTCTTGTTGCTTTGCACACGAGGTTCAGTGTCCTGTACAGGCTACAAGAAGGATTTTCTTATAGAATCTTGCTTAAATGCCATATGACCCGTAACAAACCTTTTCTTCTTCTTGCTGCAGAAATTTCTCTAATTCTTCATCAATGGTGCCTTCCTCAGCAAAGCTGCTTGACAATATTTATTCTTCATCATCTGGAACTTTCTCAGCTCCAGTCATAGGCTTTTCTTTTAGAGGAATTCTTAGCGACACTTCATTTGCTTGTTTTACCTCCTCTGGTGACAACATTAATTTGTACCGAGGATCGCAATAGACCCAAGCAAATAGAATGCCGTTTTCCATCAGTTACTTTTGGCACTACACCAATACATCTCGAAGCCTTTGTGTCAGACAAAAATCTCCCATTTTTGTCAGAGTTATCTTTAGTTTTCCCGAGAAGCTGCAAAATTCACCAGGGCCTAGGAATTATTTCCCTAAGTCAGCTGTAACAGTTCGAGCTGGTTTCAAAGTATCAACAAGTTCCACATGCCGACATCCAAAAAAATATGTCTGAATTTGCTATGCCTCTTCTTTACATAGTGGTCGCATATTTAGAAACACTAATAGCACATTATGTGTTAATCCCCGCCTAGTGTCACAATCAAGGATTGGCTTTTTTTCCCACTTTTCTCACAAATGTCTGCACTAGATTAGACATTCTCAGTTTCTTTACAACATTTTTATCCTTTCCTACGGTGCGTTTCTTATTCCTGTCACTCAGAACATTTCTTACTGTTAATTCAACTGTATGAGCTGCACACCTAGTTGTCTACACTACAGAATCTTGCATCTTCCACACAGGAAAATAGTTTTCCATTCAGTGTCACCAATTGAAGGCAATGTTCTCAAATGTTTCTTTATTCAGGTTAACTGTGATGGATTGCTCTTTCATGAATATATCCAAAGTTCCTTTTAGTTTCAGTTGAAAAGCAAATGTAGAAAAGTTAATTTAAATATTTACGAAGAAAATATGTTGATGGAGTTTGGAAGTGTTTGGAGGTCCGGTGTTAGTGTCTCCGAGAAACTGATACAATGAGGAAACGGACAAACGGACAGTGTTAATTCACTGTTTCTTAGCTCAAAAGAATGGTAACCCCATCGTGCCCTACATACTAACTACTAACTTACCTGCCATATTGTTCATTCTACGAAGGTCAAGCTTGTTGCTTCACCTTGGATCTACAGCTTAACATGCAATCCGAACCATGACCCACCACGGGTGATCAGAAATTACAAAGTCCTTCCTCGGACTCGATCTCACGATCTCCCGATCAACAGCCCAGCGTTTTAACCACTAGGCCACCCAGAGTACCCATTTATCTACCAACATATTTTTTCTGGGAAGATGAACAGCTAGGTAAGCTGCAGGCCGCCTGCTTTCGCCGGGAATCGAATACGTAGTGGATACACATGAAATGAAATGAAATGAAAATGAAAAGGTTTATTGGCAGACTATAGTCATATGACAAATATTATTAATACAATAACAGTTCACGTACTAGGGATGAAAATATATAAAACTGATTAGAAATAATACAGTAATGTCGGAGGTAAGTGGAGCTACAGACAGACGTTTTCGTACCAAGAAGTCCATAGCTTAGAGGATAAACGGCAGGACTCATGGATAGCTTGGATAATCGGGTTGGTTGATTTTTTAATTCTTTGCATTAGACTGTATTGAGCACGTCTTGTTACCTCCGGGAAGCTCGGGACATTGCGGGTAGCAAACATTTGCGAAGCTGAGCATCTCGGGGGGTAAGTTATGTAAAAGTCTAAAAGACCTGTTGTACAGCAAATTTAGGGTTCCGCCAGAACCTTTTTTCTAATTCACCCAGAGTTGCTGTCCGTATATATTACTGCAGAAAGTACGAAAGAGAGTGTCTTTAGTTCACTTGTACAGAACCGAAAGTTCCTTATAGTCATATTCATTTAACACAAAGGCTTCGAGATTGTTTTCTTATATCCGAGTCATCACTCAAGGAGCTGGTAATAGTTTGACCCAAATACTTAAACTCTTGTACTTCCACAATTATATATATATATATATATATATATATATATGATGAATAAAACCACGAAGGAAAGGAAACACAAAAAGGTGCTCAACGCTTTCGTCTAATGACATCCTCAGGAACACTGAAGTACATAAAAGGTTACGGCCTATATATAGGTTACAGAAAGAAAAAAAAAATAAAGAAAAAAAAAAAAATAAATAACATACATACACACAAACACATATATATATATATAATATATATATATATACATACATATCTACACACACACACACACACACATAATATATATATATATATATATATATATATATATTAATATATATGCAATAAACGGAGAAGTAAAAATTAACAGAGAGGCATACAGATTTGTAAGGAAAAATATCGATTTTTAGCACAAGATCAAATGAATTATAAAAATACAAATTTATACTGGAAATCTGCCCGGGTTTTAACACTTTGCCTTTTATAGTCAAGTTTCGATATATATATAAATAAAATGAAGATTAAAAGTTAATAAAGTGGCATACAAGTTTACCAAAGATTTAGCGTCCTACCCTTTTTATCTAAATCTGTTTTGAAGGAATTCAAAACAACAGGATCGAGTTGAAAAAGACCTTTGCTTATGTTGAAGTTATTTGAAAGTTGGATAATGGCAGACTCAAGAATATTTCTGTTAACAATGTTGCTAGAGTGAAATAACACTGAAGCATTATTCCAATCAATACAGTGGGATAACTCTGACAAATGGACAAAAAGAGCACTGGACAACTGTCCTGTTCTAACGGAATATTGATGCTGTTTTATATGTGTGTGCAAATCCTTTCCCGTCTGACCTATGTAAAAGGAATCACATTGTTTACACCCAATTTTATAGATAATGCCTGAATTATTGGTAGGGCTATTTTTTACTATGATATTTTCACAATATTGTTATATGAAAATACTACATTAATATCCAAAAGTTTAAGTACATTAGCAATGCCTAAAAAGCCCGGGAAAAATGGAAGTACTAAAATATTTTTTGACAAAGTACGAGTGTTATTATTGACACGATAGAAAGTTCGTTTTGCCTTGTTGAGACAAGATTCCATAAACGCAGATGGATAACACAGATCACTTCCAATACTGTTGATTTTTTCCAATTCGGCATCGATGTATTCCGGACTGGCGATCCTAAGGGCGCGGAGAAACATTGATGAAAAAATGGCCTTCTTAGTGGGGGTGTCATGTCCCGAGTAAAAGTGTACATAGGACAAATTGTTTGTTGTTTTCCGATAGATACTAAACTTAAAACCTGGGCTTTCCCTATGTACACGCACATCCAAAAATGGGATTGAATTGTCTTGTTCCACTTCTAAAGTAAACTTAATGGAGGGGACTTGATCATTTAACTGAAGGAGGAAGTTATCCAGGTCACGATTCATGGGCCAGATACACAAAATATCGTCGACGTACCGCAACCAAGGGATGCCAACCCCCAGGATTCTCGGAATGTAAGTAATTTCGAAAAACTCCATATAAATATTGGAGGAGGGGCGATAAGGGGTTGCCCATGGCCATCCCAAACACTTGTTGATAATACTCTAGCAACATTGTTAACAGAAATATTCTTGAGTCTGCCATTATCCAACTTTCAAATAACTTCAACATAAGAAAAGGTCTTTTTCAACTCGATCCTGTTGTTTTGAATTCCTTCAAAACAGATTTAGATAAAAAGGGTAGGACGCTAAATCTTTGGTAAACTTGTATGCCACTTTATTAACTTTTAATCTTCATTTTATTTTTATATATATCGAAACTTGACTATAAAAGGCAAAGTGTTAAAACCCGGGCAGATTTCCAGTATAAATTTGTATTTTTATAATTCATTTGATCTTGTGCTAAAAATCGATATTTTTCCTTACAAATCTGTATGCCTCTTTGTTAATTTTTACTTCTCCGTTTATTGCATATATATATATATATATATATATATATATATATATATATATATATATATATACAATAAACGGAGAAGTAAAAATTAACAAAGAAGAGGCATACAGATTTGTAAGGAAAAATATCGATTTTTAGCACAAGATCAAATGAATTATAAAAATACAATAATATATATTATATATATTATATATATAAATATGTGTGTGTGTGTGTGTGTGTGTGTGTAGATATGTATGTATATATATATATATGTATGTTTGTGTGTATGTATGTTATTTTTTTTCTTTCTGTAACCTATATATAGGCCGTAACCTTTTATGTACTTGTGTTTCTGAGGATGTCATTAGACGAAAGCGCTTGAGCACCTTTTTGTGTTTCCTTTCCTTCGTTTTTATTCATCATAAATATTTTTCACGTGTTTACTTTCGTGAAATAATTTCATATATATATATAATATATATATATATATATCAACGTAAAGAACGACGCTTGTATAGGAGAATATCCCGCGCAAGATGAGAGAGAGAGAACGAAACAAATGAAAAAATGAGGTAACCACCCGGGAATCGAACCGGATCTTCCGATTGCCGGTCAGATATGATAACCATTACACCACGGGCCTCACTCAATCAAATGCCGTAATTCTTCTACATACGCGCAGAAACCAATGCCCCAACGGGGCACCTCCCGCTTGCCGTACATTATATACATTTAAACTGCAAACACGTTCTCTCTCTTTCATCTTGCGCGGAATATTCTCCTATACAAGCGTCGTTCTTTACGTTAATTATACTGCGTGTTTGCAGTTTAAATGTATATAATGTACGGCATGCGGGAGGTGCCCCCTTGGGGCATTGGTTTCTGCGCGTATGTAGAAGAATTACGGCATTTGATAGAGTGAGGCCCGTGGTGTAATGGTTATCATATCTGACCGGCAATCGGAAGATCCCGGTTCGATTCCCGGGTGGTTACCTCATTTTTTCATTTGTTTCGTTCCCTCTCTCTCATCTTGCGCGGAATATTCTCTATACAAGCGTCGTTCTTTACGTTAATTATACTGCGTGTTTGCAGTTTAAATGTATATAATGTACGGCATGCGGGAGGTGCCCCCTTGGGGCATTGGTTTCTGCGCGTATGTAGAAGAATTACGGCATTTGATTGAGTGAGGCCCGTGGTGTAATGGTTATCATATCTGAACGGCAATCGGAAGATCCCGGGTTCGATTCCCGGGTGGTTACCTCATTTTTTCATTTGTTTCGTTCTCTCTCTCTCTCATCTTGCGCGGAATATTCTCCTATACAAGCGTCGTTCTTTACGTTAATTATACTGCGTGTTTGCAGTTTAAATGTATATATATATATATATATAGGGTGTCCCCAAAAAAACTATATACTCTTTATAGCATCATATATATAAGAGTATATAGTTTTTTGGGGGACACCCTGTATATATATATATGTGTGTGTGTGTGTGTGTGTGTGTGTGTGTGTGTGTGTGTGTCACTAAGCATTATTGAGGTCGAACGTGTAATAATTCTCAAAAGTAAAAAGCTACAGGGTGTCCGAGAATTATCTGTACAATTTTTGGCTGTTATTAAAAGTCAACCATGAAGTGTAGAAATTCCAGTGTTGTCCCATTTTACAGAGAATCTCATTAAGTTTTTTCTGATACCACGTTTTGACAATTTTTAGAAATGTACGCGGGTGACAGACATTGATGATTTAAAAGCAAGAATCACAGCTGCTATTGAGCGAATTGATGTGGATGTGCTGCAGCGTACATGGCAACATTTGGAGTATCGATTGGATGTTTTGCGAATCACTGATGGTGCACATATCGAATGTTTGTAACAACGTTACTTTAATAAAAGAAACTTTTGAAAATACAGATTCTAAATAATCTTGTTTAAGAATTTTACGTGTGTTATCAAGAATTGTATTAAAAGATGAAATTGTACAGATAATGTTCGGACACACTGGAATTTCTAAAAAACTTGTCAAAACTTGGTATCAGAAAAAACTTAATGAGATTCTCTGTAAAATGGGATAACACTGGAATTTCTACACTTCGTGGTTGACTTTTAATAACAGCCAAAAATTGTACAGATAATTCTCGGACACCCTGTATTTTTGGGAGGAGGTACACTACCTCGGAACACTACCTCGGAGCAGTGTTCCCTCTAAGGTGTGCGCGTGTGCGCGCGCACACGCGTTGTGAAACCCGCGCACACAGCAAAATAAAATGCGCACAGGCTCAAGCGTATCATGAGTCACGACAGTAAATGAAGTAATTTAAAAAGTATACCGTCACACAAGGTCTGACCATTTGCATCAACATACTCTATAGTCGTTCTTTTAAGTATTAACCCCTTCCGCCCGACTTCGCTAACGTCCGCGCAATTACGCAATACGGATTTTTTTTACTCTCTGTATTTGCATTTTTTCTTTATACATTAACGCATTGAATATAAACCTTCTCTTTCTTATTTTTGCATAAAAACGAATAGTAATTATTTCATAATTCCTATTTTGTGAATGGATAAAATTATGTATTAATCTTGATAGTCTATTTTAAATTGCTAAATGCTAAAAATTGTTTTGAGAAATGATAACTAAAATAGTCATTTTCAATTAGTTATTTTTATTTGATTTATTTTGTTGAATTTTATTTTACTACTTTTTATTTTATTCATATTTTTAGAATGGATAAAATGTTTTCTTTTTTAAGAATATATAATATTGTAAACAGTTTTTTAATATCCATTTAATAGTACCGTAATGATCAAGCTATTACCTTATGGAAATAATATTTATTAAGTATTTAATATTTATATATATTTAATTTTGAAGATAATAGCGCTCAGAAAAGTTTGCACAATTTTTCACCATGAATCTAAATGTATGCACAACGAAAATTTCTTGCGCACACGGACTAAAAAAAATTAGAGGGAACATTGCCTCGGAGTATTAAATATTTTTTATAAAATAAAAAAAAAGACATTTCTACTCTCAGAAAAAAATATATATCCTTATTAGACGTTACGCTAGGTTAAGTCATGTTGGGTTAGATTAGGTTAGGGTAGAGTAGGTTAGCTAGTACCTCACTATTTAGGAACTTCACAGAAAACATTCTTCGAATCCTAAATTACAACCCAGACATTTATGCCCTTCTCAGTTCGATGGTACCAAGGTTAGGCTAGAATAAATTCAATTTGGTCCGTTAGTTTTTCAGATATAGCTTTAGAAAAAAATCGGTACCTAGCTCATACGAAGATGCGCACATATGTGTGTGTGTGTGTGTGTGTGTGTGTGTGTGTTTCTTCTTACATTATATTACGCTAGTCGCTGAGTGGATCATTTAAGACTAAATTTATGGGGTACGAACAACAACTAGCTTTGGTGAGAAAGAATGCGTAGAAAAGTAACAATTAAGTATAAATGGAATGTTATCAGATTTTGTTTAACCAAAATAGTAAACTGAGGGCACGTGTGGGCGTGAGGTCGGCAAATAAACGAGCAAACATTTCAGTTCATTTGATAAGACCCCTTTTTTAAAAAAAAAATACCTTCACTTTTTAAAAGAAATAAATATCAGAAATTGTTTTTCGAGATATCTTGATAAATTTGGGAAAAATATCAGTGAAAATTTTTGAAAATAGAAGTCACTTGTTACATTCAAAGGCTTTGGATGTTTTCTATACAATGCAGTATTGAATTCTTTTAAAGTTTCATCAGTAAGTGATGAAAAAAAAAAAGGAGCTGAGTATTCTTTAGCGTATATGAACCCTATAACGACCAGGGATCGTTTTTGAGATGAAATCAAATCGGCTGGCGCTGAATAGAATCAGTAGAAAAGGCCGATGGTCGAAAAGAGTTAAAATTGTTACAATTAAGAGGTTGTTTGTATTGTCTCTAGTGATGTACCGATACCAAAATTTTGGCCGATGCCGATACCGATACATCACTAATTGTCTCTATCGTTTTTATTTTATCCATCGTTCTTGTCCAACCCTAAATCCATAGAAATATGTTGTTACTTTTCCTACTTCGTTTTAATTTCAGCAAAATATTTGAAGGATCTACGTATTCGACTTGTAGAACCTCAACATGATGCTATAATAAGATGAGATAAATTCCCAAAAGATAAAACAAAAGGCAGTTAAATTCGTCGTTTGATACTGCCGTCGAATATGGATATTTTCAAAAACGTTTGACCTTCAAAACAGCTCAGAGTCAAAGGTCAGCTTATTGGCATTCCACCGGTAAACATTTTATGGCATATACTTGGCAAGCGACCAGTGATTAGCGGGTACTAATCACGACACAGTCACAAAGAAGGCCTCCTCGATTCGGTAGCAAGTAGCAAGTGCAAATGTTATCTACTGACCCCATATTTTTAGCTTAAAAAATGCAGGACACGATCGCTATTCACCTTCGAACACCTGCATTCCTGCGAGGCACAATGGAACTAGTTTCTTCGCGACTGGAGACAAACGTCGAGGCTTAAATGTAACTGCGTAGATTTAGGTTAATTTCACTTGTTTTGTTGGCACACGTAACTGTAATAAACTGACAGTCATGAAATAGCTACGTACGGTTCTTTTATATTAAAAACAGTATATAATAACACGTACATTACACGGCAGAAACGTTTGTAACCTTCGATCTGAGGACACATCGGAGGTTGTATCAAGGGAAAGATATATAATTCAAGAATCATCTGGACAGGTTCTTGTGCAAAGTCCATGCGTAGCCATGCATAGTTAGCTAAGAGGTCATGAGACTAGAAAGCAACTCCCCTCTCTCTCTCTCATCAAATCCCCTAAACTAGGCGGTATGCTGCAGGAGAATCGAACGCAGGCCGATCCTGCATTAAAAATTTTCAAAACCAACAAAATTAACAAATGTAGCAGCATACAGAAATGGGTAAGTGGGTAAATGGGTAAATGGGTAAATTTATGTGTAAATAAAAAAACAAAAAGGAAATCCTGTTTAAATACATCAAATTTTTTTAATAAATTTTAATGACATTAAATTAATATTAATTTTTGAGATTCTCAAAGCGTACTTATCTAACAGGAACAAAAAACGTAACATGTGGCCATGAGGCAGCGCCATTTGAGTGAAGGAAATCGACTTTCAACTTTTTTGATGGGGATATTTAGTTTCCTTGGCAACATCTAAGGTCATATGACTGAGGGGACCTACACTTTTACGCGGGATCAGAACCACGGATCGCTACATCATCTTGTCGCGCACGACGGTCCCCCACTGAGGGCCGTGAAAGAATATAACTGGATTAACTCCTGCACTTCTTCCAGAGTAAATTGGTGCCACCTCCCTCGTGGCACTGGCTTTTGCAGTAAACAAATGCAATAATACAATCCCTAAATTACATTTCGTATTATTTATTGTCAAAATAAATAACTTGATAAAAGATTTTATTATTTTTGGCTTTAATCATTATTTTGATTTATTTTTAAGTATTATTATTACTGTGTACGATTACTAACTCTTATTTACTGTTCTGAGTGTTTGGGTTTTTTTCCTTGTAATGTTTATATAAAAAACATATTTGTTACGAAAAAGTTACATATGGAAAATGTTACACGAAAGTTACTGACAAAACGGGGCAACGTTATGAAGCAAAGTTATATAAAGTTATACACATAAAAGTCACGCTAAAGTTACTGGCAAAAATGAAATTACCGAGTTATGTACGAATTATGTGTAACAGTATTACAGTGGCTCGTATTTCCATCACTTCTTTGAAAAACCCTTCCGTCAGCGACAGCCGCTTCTTTGAAGTACAACTTTACATCCGAGTTTTCTACACATTGTCGGAATTCCATTACATCACTTTACAGAACTAATTTAGCTTTCTTTTGCAACTGGTTTTGCTCATTTCAAATTTAAATTCAGCCCAAATTAAGCTTCTTTGGGATTTAGTCATGTTCAAATTTACCCCATAATGACAAATTAAATTCCCTTAGATTTTATTTTATAATAGATTTTTTTTAATTAACGCTATAAAGTTAAATAAATTGAATATAATTAAATATATGGTAGTTAGGTTATAGCTTACCTAAACTATATGTCCAGTTATGCGCATTATATATAAACTAATAAATACTGTATATAATTTTTTTTTACACCTACCGGATTCGAACCGCTGCTCCTGAAATCTTTCTCGTTACGCCATTGTCAATTAGTAACGCGTTTGACAAATCAGGTATTGCAGTTTTACTATACATTACAATTTTATGAAACAACTTTGTTTAGGTAAAGAATTTTGTAATTTGCATTTAAGAACTACTGTCTATTCAGAAGAAGAAAAAGAAGAAGAAAAATGCACTCTTTTGAAATTAAAACAAGTACTATTAATTCTTTGGCTGGATATTTTTAAAGGTCATATTATGAATATGTTCGTATGAATCCTTAACATTTTGTTTAACAGTCGGTCGTAGAGGATTAAATCTGAATTTGTAAATGATGAACAAGCATACAATTATATGTATTTCATTTCCTCTATGTAATTATTAAGTAATAGTAAAAATACGTATTAAAAGGCTCATTATGTCAAACAACTGTTTATTTACCGATGAAATAATTCTTAATTTTTCTGGAAAGATAAAATACTGGTCAAAAATAGGAAATTTCATAAATCTTAAATTATAATTCTCGTTTTTAAGTTATTCCTTTACAATATCATTTTTCATTTTAAATAAAACTATTTATTAAAGTTTGTGATATTTAAGACTGAGAAAAATAGTTTAGAATAAGGCCCGTTCATACCATTTTTTTTATGCATATACTCATTGCGCATGTGCAAATTTTATTCGCGCATGCGTCTAATCAGAGAAAACAAAATACATTTCGAGTATTTATTGGAAAAATATCCATCATAGCAAAAGCGAAAAATCTATATACACAAAATTATATCAACATGAAACTGATTGGGCGTAATGTTACGTCAAGCTCAAAATTTGTAGAAAATGTTCAGTCACTTGTTAGGAATTGATTATTGGGTAAATGAAATAAAACAGTGACTCCAACAAAACTTACGTAATTTTGGCTCTCTGCCTGTGTAATTAGAATGCACTTCAATAAGTTTTCTTGATTCTTTAAAATGCTACGACGGTAGAAGAAATTGAGTAACTGCTTTTAAAATCTCTCTCTCTCTCTCTCTCTCTCTCTCTCTCTCTCTCTGTCGGATATGTCGGATATGATGTTATCCGTTAAAGGTAGTCTCAGTATGTCACTTCCTCGCACCCACAAGGAAGTTTATACCGTTTAATTATTTTATTCTGACTGCGAATTTCGAAGACAACAATTTATACCCTCGGTTGATGGCGTCCGCTCTCACTCTCTCTCCGAAAGTGAAAATTAAAAATTTTCCTGATGGAAAAGTAACGTCCATAGTAAACAGGCCATCAGCTAATAGTAAATAATTAATAACAAAAGTAAACTAAAAATTAAAAATAACAGTAATGAAAATAATATAGATGTTAAGTGGAGCTACAGACAAACGTTTTCATACCATAAAAGCCATTGTTTAGTAGACATAAAGCTGGACTGATAAATAGCTTGGACAATTGGGTTGTTTGAGTTTTGGATTCTTTGCATTAGATTGTGCTAAACACGTCTTGTTACCTCCGGGAGGATTGAGTCATTGTGATTAGCAAACCAAACATTTGCGAAGTTGAGCATTTTGCAAGTAATTAAGCAGCGGTAGCAGCAATCTAAACGATCTGCTATGAAGCAAAGTTGCTGCCCATAAATAATAGTCCAGAAGATATATATATATATATATATATATATATATTATATATATATATATATATAGGCCGATCGGAAATCCTTTCCTCGCCGTTCTCAATCAGTCATGGAATCAAAACAAAGGCTGGGCACGTGAGCATGAAACAAGCCCACAGAGGAAACACAGATTTTGTGGTATTTCCCGAAACGACCACCAGAGGACGTCACCAAGGCCTATAAAATGCAGTTTCTTTCTCAAATCATTCTCACTTGCCATTTTCTCGTTTTGGTCGTTATCTCTCTCTCAGCACCTTCGTCAGTAGCGCCACTCGTCACGCCACATGCTCTCCGGCCTTCGCCGGAGAGCGGCCCGCTGTTCCTTCAAGGCTCCGGTCGAGCATACACGAAGTCTATCATCAAGTAAGGTCCTCTACAATTCATCCTGCAAGAAGCAACATCACTGCTGCAGGCGTTTCCGTTGGCCCCCTTTTCAACAAGTCTCTACCGGCCCTCAACACTCATCCTCTCGCCAGTAAGGTCAGTCCGCCTGCAGAAGCAATCCTTCGAAGCCCAGGTCCGTAAACCTTTTAGTAGACTACACGCCACAAGCCTACCTTTGCCTTCGTGTTAAGCAATTCCCGCGTAGCCTACACAGTGTAACCGCAGCCTCGCGAATAAGCTATACCCAAAAGTGTACGCAAGCAACCGGCAAACTAACTCTCATTACGACTGCGGTAGGCCTGTACAATTATTTTACCGTATTCAATTATCTTACTGTATTTGTATCCGCTTGTTTATTTGCTCATTTATGCATTTCAATTTCACTGACCTAATCCATTTACTGTACCGTACCGTATCTTCATTACTTATTCTGTGTTCACCTCGGCATATCTCATTAGCATACCTGAATTGGTGTACTTACTTAACAATTAAACTGTATAACCATTTCTTATTGCTAATAATCAGTCTTTAGCATAGTATAAATGCCGTTATATAATTGTTAACCCCTATAAATACCGTTATTAAAATGTTAATCGCTGTGAACAAATAATTGATTATTTTCCTAATTAAACACAAAACAACAAAGTAATTTCTCTCTCCTTATTAAATATTGTTTATTTAGCTGTAGACCAAGCTGGTGACTCTAATTATTCATTTGAATTTCACTCAGTAATTATAGTAAGCCTACTTTCTTAGCCACATCAAATCGGTGATCCGTAGGCAACTAACATACTTTACAGAAATTTTAAACCTTACGAAATTTACAAGAAATTTCTTAATGTTATAAACGTGTAAAAAATCCCAAAAGTATAAATTTGGTTCTGTCAAAACTATAAAATAATTCGTATTTATCTATCGAAATTGAATTAATAAAAATTCAGTAGGAAACAACCTCGTTTTAAAAAAATACAAACACACACAAAAGAAAAGAATTTGTAAAAAAAAATTTAAAAAAAATAAAAATTCCGGTTAAAAAATAAACCCTAATTTAAAAGTCCATTTTTTTTTAAAATATCAAACAAAGATTATTTCACCAAAGCTTTTTCCCATGTACCATTATGGTGCACATTCTCTTCTCTTTTTTTCGATTTTGTTTTTGCTTGTTTTTAGTGGGTGTGGGGGTGAAGGGAGGGGGGGTGAGGAACATTTTTTCCCCTCGTATCGTTTGCATTTAAGTCGAAAATGATTGGATGAAACCAAATATAGATTAGAAATGAATTTAAATGAGACAAATTCAATTATCATCGATGAATTTTAAAGTTCCAAATTGTACCAAATCGTGCGCGGATACATTTTACATGTTACACAAATCATGACTCTCTCTCTCTCTCTCTCTCTCTCTCTCTCTCTCTCTCTCTCTCTCTCTCTCTCTCTCTCAAATGTTATCGTACAATTTAATAAATAAATACTTCAGAACCTTGTGTTATAATTTACTATTTATTAACTCAGTACAGTATAATACCTTAGTTTGTCAGATTCAATTTGCAGCCTAAATTTATCATAATATATAATTTGCGTTCTTGGCGTGGCATAAATTATTTAATTAAATAAAAAGCCACACGAATATATATATATATAATATATATATATATATATATATATATATAAAAACAGGGTTGCTATATTGGTCAGTAAATTTGGGAATTTCTGGTCATTTTTAATTTGGTTGTATTAAATACATTCGCTTACTTCATAGAAACTGAAAATAATCGACAAACATTTGGAATGCCAAACATCTCGAAGTTAATTCATATGCAACAACATGAGGTACCTGTTATAAGCTAATTCAGGGTCATGCCTCTACCATTTTTCCGCTTAGCTCCTAATTGTTGCCCGGAATAGATAGATATTCGTAAGTTACGAAAATGAACATTTCACTTGTAGAGAATTTAAAATATCTTATCACCATATTTGTGAAATTTACTTTGGCACGCAAATATCGATATTGCTCCTTTAGTTTCGCGCATACGTCACGTATGTGACCCCAAATGTTCAAATTCTCGTATACCTGTTCAGTTTTTCACATCCTCCAATTACAAATTGTAGTTCTTTAAATGAAGGTTTTTAAAAGACAATATCATTAGCATATGCTGTTATTTAGTCTTACCTCTGTCATTTATAAAAAATCCTACGGTAATGACTTGTAATAAATTTAATAAATGGCCCCGAGAGAAATGTTCGTAATGAAAATTGTAAATATAGCAGTTTTATAAGCGTTTCAAATTAACTTTTTAATATAGCGGTTTTTTTATATAATTGTTTTGGAAAGATAAATTTAAGATGTCTGTTGAATGTAACTTCTCAGAGAATGTAACGGTTTTTATATTTTTTGTGGGTGTTTCTGTTGGGAATGGGGGACAAGAGTTGCCCTTGGGGGAAGAAGTTGGGGAAAACCCTCTACAAAGGTGCCATAAGATCCTACATACGGGGAGTTGAATTCTAGATTTTGTTCAGTCAGGATCACAGGTTTTTGGGGCTCTCAAAATTTTGTAAGTATAGCTTGTCAGTTTAGTGTTAATCGCAAATTAACAGAATCTATCTCTCTCGGTGCTGTTTGTGTATTAACGTTCGCCCTCGTCCTAAAGACTCGAAATCCTTAAATAATTTAGTTATTTTAATCATAAACGCTATTAAATAAGTTAAAGGCTTAAAATCCTTAAATAATTTAGTTATTTTAATCATAAACTCTATTAAATAAGTTAAAGGCTTGAAATCCTTAAATAATTTAGTTATTTTAATAAACATAAACTCCATTAAGTTATTTCGTCAATCCTCAAGGTTGTGTCAGTGAAAAGTCGGCTGGTAAAGCTGGACAGATACTTATTTACACGTTACACTCTTAATATATCGGCCAAACAGGACCTTTAATAAATAAAATACTACACTACATCGGCTTCAGTAAACGAGGCAATTAACATGTAATTATAAACATCAAAGAGTAAGGGTGACAGGAGAACGCCTTGACATATACTTCACAAAATGACCCGAAACATTCTCATAGAACCCTTCCCCATTTAATCGTAAAAATGCAGTAAGTGTATAAACACCAAATCCTTAATATATTCATTATTTGAAATCTATTTTTTCTTTTTTCTTTCTTTTTCTTTATTTCTTTCTATCTCTAACTTCTAAAAATAAAATATTGCGATTAACTGTATCGAATTTTTGGCTAATATCAACGAAAATCATTGACTTGCTTATTGACAACTTTCTCTAAACAGATTCGCGGATCAGTTACTTGTAATTTTTAAAAACCAAATTGATGATGGAATAATCATATAATTACTCAGAAACGGGGAACTTATCCGTAGTGTAACTGCTACCGGATGAACTATCACATTTATACAGGGTGTCCCATAAGTCCGGTTTCATAGACAAATTTATTATAAATTAAATTTACAAAAGTAATACATTAAAATTAAAATAAATGTTCAAATTGATGTCTCGTTTTGGGACTTTTTTTTTTGTTGCAGGTAGAATAACACGCAATGGCTAATATGGCAGTGTGTTACACTCGTGAGGAAAAGGCCTCTTTATGACTAATGACTTTATGACTAATCGTCATAAAGATATTAGAATCCTCTCCTGTATCGGAATATTCAAATGTGGTTCATATCAATCAGGAGAGTTCAACTCTAAATTATGTTTTTCGGTTACAGTTCAGCTCTAAATTATATTTTCAGGTACAGTTCAGCTCCAAATTATGTCTTTCAGTTACAGTTCAGCTCCAAATTATGTTTTCAGTTACAATTCAGCTCTAAATTATATTTTCAGGTACAGTTCAGCTCCAAATTATGTTTTTCAGTTACAGTTCAGCTCCAAATTATGTTTTCAGTTACAGTTCATCTCTAAATTATATTTTCAGTTACAGTTCAGCTCCAAATTATGTTTTTTAGTTATAGTTCAGCTCCAAATTATGTTTTCAGTTACAGTTCAGCTCTAAATTATATTTTCAGGTACAGTTCAGCTCTAAATTATGTTTTTTAGTTACAGTTCGGCTCTAAATTTTGTTTTTCAGTGAACCGCGACTTCCCCTCTTAATTAACAAAGTATGTATATTTACGCTAATAAAGGGATCCAATTAATTATTATAAACCGAAAATAATGACACATACAATTTTGGCGGTAGAAAATTCTACCGATGGGCACTAATGCGTTAATCATCAGATTACCTTTCTAAAAATTGAAATAAAGAGTTGTTACTTCATATATGAAGTCGGAATCAACCTGTCTTCTTCAGCAAATTCACTTCCTATTTATTTTATAAATACAGTTCCTTGAATTGGATAACTTAAAATGTCAGAGGTCGGAGGTTGCTCCTGGCACTAAAATGAGTGGGTGACTTTAGTTAATCTCTCTGCGTAAAATGTGAACGTGGAATGGAGGTCACCGACGCGTTGACACTAAAGGGGAAATGAAAGGATTACGAGGGAGGGGAAAATTTTTGAATTAAATTACAGATTTAATCAAAAATGATGTTTTTCCCGACTGATTTTCGGCTATTTACTCCAATTTGTTTCGATAATCTGATTGACTATCCTTTTTAAGCGAATTTAAAGAAATGCCTTTTAAAATATGTTCGCATCAGACGATAAAAATGGGATTCAAAATCTTTTCGGTTAAGTATGTTTCTCCCTCACACACACACACACACACACACACACACACACCAGTGTACCCCTACACCTCTAAAGAAAAATTACATCATATACAGTACATAAATAGCTAAATAGATAGATAGGATCACCTGAAGATCAAGGCCCCCAGCCTTCTTTAGTTAGCTTTATAAGGCTAACTAACGAAAATATCACGGCTTAACCTAACCAATCGTCAAGGGCGTACAGTTGACCTAACGATTGGTTAGGTTAGGTCGTGATATTTTCGTTAGTTAGTCTTATAAGGCTAACTAAAGAAGACTGGGGGCCCTGATCTTCAGGTAATCCGAGAGATGAATAGGTAGATAATTAAATAGATATAGAAACAAAAATATAGACAGATAAATAAAAAAAAAGGCAGAACGGTACACATACCTTTTTCGTCCATTCCAAACAATACTCGTGAACAAACTCTCTTAAAGAAAAATGCGCTCCGACAAAGAGGAACACAATCCTGTTCTCACACCATCCCATTTTCACTATACGAGTACACTTTCAGGATATGTAGGATGTAAATTCAAATTAAATACAGCTCGAAGCGTCCTTTAAGGCCTCTCTTACGAGCATAATGGAAACGCGACTCGCAATCTTTTAATTCTTTTTCAAATGTCAACGTTTTCTCTCCCTCTTTCTTGCTCGGTTTTAAAGAGGGTGAACGAACGTACCACGAATGAGAATTCACGCATTAGTTTATAAGGTCGGTGTTTCTTTCACCTGAGTGTGGGGCGTGCGATGGGTAACCCCCTTTAATATACGAGGGATTTAGGGTTGTTCTCTCTCTCTCTCTCTGTGCTGAAATTATTTCTTTGTTTGAAAATTAAATAAAGGTTCAAAGAGACGAAGGTCATTTTTAATTATTGAGCGTTTCGATGTATAACTTTGTTCCTTTATCAGTTTGTCAGTGACTTAATTTACCAAAACATAATAAATATCTGTACAGAAAATAAACTAGAACTAATAAACACCTAATTTAAGCAATATATATATATATATATATAATATATATATATATATATATATATATATAAAAAGGGTGGGGCACGGGAACCAAGTGTTTTTGGAATAATCAGGAAAATGATATTTATTTTTGTAAAGAAAATATATTGGTAGAACAACATTCGTAAGAACATAGCATTTCATGTCATAATAATCATGTACCGAAAATTATATCTGGCATATGATGTCCTTGGCCGTCGACGCATTGTTGAAGGCGTTTACGAAAATTGGCCTCCACTCTTCCCAGCAGGTCTCTGTTGATTTGGATGATTTGTTGACGGATCGCTTCCTTCAATGCATCTAATGTACGGGGCTTGACCTCGTAGACACGTGACTTGAGGTACCCCCATAGAAAGAAGTCACATGTGGACAAGTCAGGGGACCGAGGGGGCCATGCAATGTCACCAAATCTCGAAATGAGATGGTTGGGAAACAGGGGGCGAAGAACAGCCATTGACGCTCTGGCGGTGTGTGGCGTGGCCCCATCTTGCTGAAACCACAAATGTCGACGAGCAATACGCCTTCTTCGTAACTCAGGGATGAAAAAGGTGTTCACCATCTCAATGTAACGCCCAGATGTTATGGTAACGGTAACCCCATTTTGTTCGAAGAAATAGGGACCGATGACGCCAAACTTTCCCACCGCGCACCAAACTGTAACCTTAGGGCTATGCAGCGGTTTTTCATGGAGTTGTCGCGGATTTTCAGCAGCCCAATACCGACAGTTTTGATTGTTGACGGCCCCATTAAGGTGGAAATGGGCTTCATCACTCATTACCACCATCATGTTTTCATTCTGCTCATAAAGTGCAAGCATTTCCTGTGCAAATTTCAGTCGTTGGGGGCAATCGTTTACATTCAATTCCTGCACCATCGCTAACTTGTATGGGTGAAAATGTAATTCTTCATGCAAAATCCGTCTAACAGTACGATTGCTGATTCCGAGTGCAGCTGAATGTCTCCGAGCAGAGCGGCCTGGGCTTTGCAACATCGCTTGTCTGACCCTTTCAACGTTCTCTGGAGTACGCACAGTGCGTTGCGGCCCCTTCGGTTTTGTTTTCATTATTGAGCCTCCTGTTCGAAGATTGTTAACCCAACGTAAGATTGTGTCACGAGCGGGAACAGAGTCATTTCGATGAATGTTGAATCTGCGGCGAAACGCACGCTGAACTGCTGTCACTGACTCGCCACTCCTAACAAAATGATCATACGCGAACATGCGGTGTTCTAACGTCCACTGCTCCATGATGGCACCTGAAAGATAAAGGTGAGTGTTAGTTAAAGTTAAATGCTATGAACCCAGGAATGGAATGCTACCTACCGCACGCCCCTCCCATTCCTAATGGCCGATTACTAGCTATTCAAAAAACACTTGATTCCCGTGCCCCACCCTGTATATATATATATATATATATAGGGTGTTTCAGGAGGAAAGGTCAATACTTCGGGAGGTGATAGCATCGGTCATTGTGAGAAAAAAAGTTCATATGAACATGTGTCTAATTCTGAATGGTTACGGAGATAGAGCTGTTTGAATATGATGCGCGCGCAGCTCTTCCTCCCCCTTCCCTCCCCTATAACCTTGAACTATGTAAGCTGTAACGTAAGCATATAACATAAGCCAATCGACAGCTGACTGTTGTGAGTGACATTGTTTGGCGTTTGAAGCAGTGTTAAGAATACCACACACCTTCACATATGCCGAATATCAAATATGGTGTATGTCTACGGTTTTTGCGATGGAAGTGCAACAGCTGCTGTTGCAGAATACCGTCGACGGTTTCCGAACCGTAGAATTCCGGATCGAAGAGTGTTTACCAGGGTTTTCAACACATTGCGTGAGATTGGTACACTTCCCAGCGCTCATGTTTCATCTGAACGTGAAGGTCAACGAGATGTGGATGAAGTGGAAAACATTCTTCAGTTGGTAGAGCGTAGTCCTACTACTAGCTCACGAAGAATTTCTACACGTCTCGGTGTACCACACACAAGAGTATGGCGAACATTACGTGAGGAAGGCTTGCATCCATATCATGTACACTGTACAGCGTGTACAACACCTTCAACCAAGAGACGCCGCCATGCGACTGGAATGTTGTCATTGGGTAAATGCTAATCGCCGATTGCTTCGATTAATACTGTTCACCGATGAAGCTACTTTCACCCGTGACGGTATCAACAACACTCGTAACTCTCATCGGTGGTCAGACGAAAATCCAAATGCCACTGTGGAAACAAATTTTCAACATCGCTTCTCTGTCAATGTGTGGTGCGGTATCATCGATGATCAGCTGATTGGCCCTGTTACTTTAGGGAATCGTCTAACAGGACAAAGTTACCTAGAATTTCTGCAAAATGAATTGCCAGGACTATTGGAGGATGTTCCTTTGGCTACACGCGCTGGTATGTACTTTTAGCATGACGGAGCTCCTCCACATTCTACCCGTCTGGTGATGCAATACCTAAATCAAACGTTCCCTGGTCGATGGATCGGCCGCGGTGGTCCCATTCAATGCCCACCAAGGTCTCCAGACCTCTCTCCGTTAGATTATTGTTTGTGGGGGTGGGTGGATGAAAGTCAAGTTTACAAAAGAAAGGTGGATACACGAGACGAATTGCTCGCGCGCATTTTGGATGCTGTTGCCCGCATAAAGGAACGTCAAGATCAACTCAGACGAATAACACGCGATCTTCGCACACGAGTTGCAAAGTGCATTGAGGTTGATAGTGGGATTTTCGAAAACGTATTGTAAACTGTAACAAATTTGTCATTTCTGTATCTGATACCATTCAAAATGCCAATGTTTAAACATTAAATGTTAGAAACAGTAATTGGTTTCTCTTTCTTGATTACCATTAACAAAGTTTTTGTATTTGTAGATTCAAACAGCTCTATCTCCGTAACCATTCAGAATTAGACACATGTTCTTATGAACTTTTTTCTCACAATGACCGATACTATCACCTCCCGAAGTATTGACCTTTCCTCCTGAAACACCCTGTGTATATATATATATATATATATATATATATATATATATATATAGTAGCCCAAAAATAGATTTTTTAATAACAACTCTACCATTTATATCTTCCCCACTAATCGCCTCCCTACCATTAACTACCTAACAATGAGAACAAAGACAGACGTGTCGTAGGAAAAACTGTTAATTTTAAGATGTGTTAAATTTAACTGCTTATTACAATCATCTTAATTGAATCCCTAAACAATGAATAGAAATGGTCCCCGCACCTGGAGAGATATAATTTAATTTCTATTTGTGAATTGGGTCCCCGAGCAAATATTATTGCCTGGGAATGCATACTTGTAATTTTATGGTAGTTATTTTTGCCAAAAGAGAGGCTTTAAATGGAATGAGAGAGAGAGAGAGAGAGAGAGAGAGAGAGAGAGAGAGAGAGAGAGAGAGAGAGAGAGAGAGAGGAAATTCGATTTTATTTAGTCAATTGTTACATGGAATTCCAAGGGCAAGAGGAAGACTGAAAGACCTTTCGGTCCAATTGGGGAGGTTCCTGTTGTTAAACTAGTTCATTTTTTAATTATTTTAGCAGTAGTAGAAAACTGGATAAAAAAGCATAAGGCTCCCTCCCCGCCAGAGGTGGGTACGGAAAAAGGTTGAAGAAAATACCTCGACCCTGGAAAAGTAACCAAGGAAATTTTACGGGAAAGAGAATATAAATAATAAGAATAAGAATAAATTAGCTTTACAATGACTTATATTTGGTATGTATTTCGTTAATTAAAAAGAAAATTGAAGCATCTCAAGTTTCAGATAACCCAGCAAAAACAAAAACGTTTCGTGAACGTCATAAACGTTTTAATGACGTTTTATAAACGTATAGATACCAATTAATAATGGCCAATTACAGTATGTAGCTAGTTTGATGCGTAAATCGGTACTATAAGGAATAATGTTTATAACTGATTGTTAATGATAGTTAAATGCTTTGGCCGAGGTCACCAGATCTTTTACATCAAAGAATGTTATTAATTAAGTTATTTATTAGGTTGGTTGATAGAATGAGTTTTCTTCCTTTATTGCACAAAATAAATGGTTTATGAATGAGACAGAAATATGGGATTTACAGTTGCAATAATGTGTATACTTGAAATAATGCTTTCAATATATAATAATGGCTTGACATTTAATAACGCGCGAGGTAATGATTAGTCTTTATATAAAGTTAGGTAAATGACACCGGGCCAATGGGGCCCGCACGAATGGTGTTTACATTGCGATAGTTTGCGTGTCACTGAATGTTTTCGGAGGGAGAGATGAAGCGTCCAGAAGTCCTTGTAACGAAGTTGAGAGGTGATGCCTTATTCCCGCTCTGTGACGTCATCTTAGTCATGCTTGTGTGACGTCATCTTGGTCGTGTTTGTGTTGACGGAAATATCGCTAATTGTGTTGATGGAATATTGCTAAGGTGTTTACAAACGTCTCTGCCACTTCAGTTGGTCACTACAAACGTTTTAATGACGTTTTATAAACGTTTTAATGCCTTTGTATAAACGTTTTAATGACATTTTATAAATGTTTTAATGATGTTTTACAAACGTTTTATTGGCGTTTTATAAACGTTTTATTAACGTTTCATAAACGTTCCATTTCTTAATGGAAACGTCTCATCACGTGACTTTTCTATCTTAGGAAACGTAAAGAAACGCATTGAATCTCTAATAGGTCATTATTCACTAATATCTAGAGAAAAATACATTAAAAAAAAATACATATGTGCCTCACCTACACAGAGAAAAACGTTTCACGACGACAACCAGAATTCATGACTAATACCAACCAATCCCAATATCTAATTTAACTATCCGATAGGTACACTAACTATAATTAAGTGGTTGAATGAACCATTCAGATTACATGGTTGTCATATAATTTGATTTTTACAACCAAGAATTTTTCCCTCGTATATTTTAAACATTTTTTCGAACTTTTAATTAATTTCGTATTAATAATAACCAAAGGCAAAATCATATACTTTTTTAAAGCCAAGTCCGAGAAACAATCTGAATTGGAGAGAAATTTGTGGCATATATATAGATATATATATATATATATATATATATATATATATATATATATAAAATTTTATACCCGGAATTATCCGGGCACAGAAGGCCGTGAGAGAAAAATAACTCCATTAACGCCTGCACTTCGTCCAGATTAAAATGATGTCACCTCCCCCGTGGCACTGAATCTCGCAGTAAAAAATGTAATAATACACTCCCTAAATTACATTTCGTATTATTTATTGTCGAGTAAATGACTTGAAAATATGCTTGTATTCATCTGAAATCACGTCGCAAATTACATAACACGGTTTTACTCAGACGAATGCGAAGATAATTTCAGAATTAAGGAGATCTTCTCTTTTGCTCTGTATGTAATGTATATATACAAAGAGAGAGAGAGAGATAGAGAGAGAGAGTTACAAGGAAAAGAAGTACCTCAAAAGGCCTTGCGGCCCATACCGAGAGAGAGAGAGAGAAAGAGAGAGAGAGAGAGAGAGAGAGAGAGAGAGAGAGAGAGAGAGAGATGTTTATTTTAGTTTTATTTGGGTTTATTCCGTGCAGCGTTTGGCTAATATACTGTAATTACTGTATAATGGCACCCCCCGAAGATCAAAAGTATGGTATTTGAATATATCACGAAAGCGCTCGGATTTCGTGTTTCTTTTTTCCTTTTCCCTGTGGTTGTTTGCTTATTAATAAGATTACGTGTATTCTGTGATTTTACTGCATATATATATATATATATATATATATATATATATATATATATATATATATACCTTTAAACCTTTCAAAGGTTCCGTGCGATGATTCCTCATTTCACGAAGGTCAAGCTTGTCGCCCCTCCTCTCGAGTTGGCCTGGTGAAGTAATGAGTTGGTTTCTTGTACTCTCCACCTCACATAGCCAGGTACGCCCGGCTCATCGGGGATTGTTCTGAGCCAGGCGTCTAATCTTCTTTTGAAAATGTCCATTGCAACACCATTCGTGTTCCTTAGGTCTTTGGGCAGCTGATTAAACAGTTTTGGTCCTCTCACTACAAAACTATTTTCTTTCAGGGTTAAGGATGTTCCCTGTCTCGCCTTTAATTTGGGAACACGACACAGTCTTCCTTTTGAAAATGAAATGAAAAGGTTTATTGGCAGACTATAGTCCATATGACAAATATTATTAATATAATGACAGTTCATATAATAAGGATAGAAATATATACAATTGATTAGAAATAATACTGTAATGTCGAAGTTAAGTGGAGTTACAGACAGACGTTTTCGTACGTACCAACAATTCCATAGCTTAGAGGATAAATGGCAGGACTCATGGATAGCTTGGATAATCGGGTTGGTTGATTTTTTAATTCTTTGCATTAGACTGCATTGAGCACGTCTTGTTACCTCCAGGAAGCTCGGGACATTGCGGGTAGCAAACATTTGCGAAGCTGAGCATCTCGGGGGTAATTTATGTAAGAGTCTAAAAGACCCGTTGTACAGCAAATTTAGGGTTCTGCCAGAACCTTTTTATAATTCACCCACAGTTGCTGTCCGTATATATTACTGCAGAAAGTACGAAAGAGAGTGTTTTTAGCTTCACTTGTACGGAATCGAAAGTTCCTTATGGTCATATTCGCTTTAGCACACAGGCTTCGAAATTGTTTTCTTATATCCGAGTCATCACTCAAGAAGCTGGTAATAGTGTGACCCAAATACTTAAACTCTTGTACTTCCTCAATTACTTCACCATTCATTTTAAACCTTATATCAGCTGGCTGATTACAGCTTTTAGGATGACATTGCATAACCTTAGTGTTTGTAACATTAAAAAGCATATCATGTTTCTGCGAATACACTTCGCAGACTTTTAGTAGCCGATCCAGACCTTTAACAGACCTTTTCTACTTTCCACCGTTGTTTGGGGAGTTACAGGGTTCAGAGTAAGAATAGGGACTAGTTTCTCCATTATTTTCCAAGTGTAAATGATGGTGTATCTTTCTCTTCCCCTTTCCAGTGAATATAGGTTTAATTCGCGTAACCTTTCCAAGTAATTTAGTTCTTTGCACACCTTGATCTTGGCTGTGAAGCTTCTCTGAATCATTTCTAGCTGTCTTCTTTTTTATATTAGGACCGAGCAGTATTCCAATTTGGGTATGATCAGTGTTTTCAGTAGAGGAATCATTATATTCCTATCCCTTCGTTTAAAGGTTCTCAGTATCTGCCCAGTTATTCTCTTTGCTCTGTTTACTGCTATCTTATTTTGTGTTTCAAATTTCGCATCATCAGTCATTACAACCCCTAAATCTTTTTCTCTAGAATTTCTCTGAATTTCCTGTCCATTTGGGGTATAATATTTCGTGGATTTTAGGTCTTCTCTTTTTCCGTACCGTAACAGCTGAAATTTCTGTGTTAAACTTCATATTGTTGTCTTCCGTCTACTTGTAGATTCTGTTCATGTCTGTTTGTAGAGATCCTATATCCTATATCCTTCTGGGTTTCTTATTTTTCTACTGATCTTTGTGTCATCGGCAAAAGATGTTACTGAGCTGTCTGTGGTAACGTCCTCATCTATGTCAGTATATATATATATAATAAATAAAAAATTCCTTAAAAAAATGTATGGTGTAGATTAGATTTTAAAGTAACTCAGTGTTTCATGTTATCCTTTATTTTCTGCTGTCTTCTAATGCGTAACCGAGTACGCGAAATAAGTGTATGCATGGTGTGAATGAACTCTGAAGATAGTCTTTTCATTATACTTCATCCTACTTTCCTATAAATCTTCTTTCATCATTATTTTTTGTCAACAGTGGTTGGTGGAAGAGGGAGAGAGAACCTTGTCTGTTCTATACTTAACTGTTACTACTATTCCTCAATGAAAGTTTCACACGTCTCCAAGTGTAAGTATGGCATAAATTTTCACTATTTTTTTTTTATTTTCACTTGTTATTCCTATTTTTTTCCTTTATTTTCTCTACTTCTTTCCTGGGCTAGCCTAGAGTGGATCTTAGCCTTTAACTCTGTAACTCTGCAACTCTATATATATATATATATACACCGTATATATATATTTGAAGCCGTTTATATCTTTCTTCATGATCTGTAAACAGTAGTAGAATTGCAAATACATTACGATACCATTAGGACACCTCATTTTAGAAATTTAATATATTATATATATATATGAGCTAAATGTACTAACAGGATCACGTCTGAAAACTGTAAAGTAAATAAAAGCGAACCAGAAAGAGAACAAATATTTATTATACGTCTCAAATGTATACGAAAGAATGCATTCTTCTCAAATATATATATATATATATATATATATATATATATATATATATCCGATAATAATAATAATAATAATAATAATAATAATAATAACTCAATGCGAGCAAAATTTTGAAGATGGAAAAAAAGAAAAGAAAAAAAAGAAGTGTTTATGTGATTCGGGGATATTTTTTCCCGTAGAATTTACCTCCTTTTATTATTATTATATATTTTTTTACACCAATTGGAAATATGTTATGAAATCGTGTTATTCTTTATGCTCTCGAAGAAAAAATAACAACACAGTAATAACAGTAATAGTAATAATACTAATGACTAATAACGATGATAACTGGTCTTGACCGGGGAAAAAATATGGTCTTACACAAACATCACAACATTAGTTCGGCATAGAAATAGTTTACACGAAACTTTTTTTTTTTTTTTTTTTTTTTTTTTTTTTTTTTTTATATATATATATATATAGAGAGAGAGAGAGAGAGAGAGAGAGAGAGTATGGTAACATTCTTTGCGGACGATACAAAGATCAGCAGAAAAATCAGCAATGCAAATGAGGTAGAGGCCTTGCTGAGGGACAGGAACAAAATATACAAATGGTCAGAAGAGAACAATGACATTTAACACCGAAAAATTTCAGCTCTTAAGATATGGTAGAAATGAGGAACTTAGACTGCATATTATGCTCCAGATAGACAGGAAATTCAGAGAAGCACGAAAGCGGTCGACTTGGGGGTAATAATGACCGATGATGCCAAATTCGAGACACAAACTCAGATAACGATAAATAAAGCAAAAAAGAGTCGCGGGACAAGTACTAAGAACGTTCAAAAGGAAGGACAAGACAGTAATGATTCTCCTGCTGAGAACATTGATCATACCAAAACTTGAATACTCTCTGTGTTTTGACGTCCCCATATAAAAAGGAAGAAATTAATAAACTAGAAGAAACGCAGAGACATTCACTGCCAAGATTGAGGGCTGTAAAGAACTCAACTACTGGGAAAGACTACGTAAACTAAATCTGTACTCCATGGAAAGAAGAAGAGAGAGGCACACCATAATCTACATATGGAAAATGATCGAAAAACTGGTACCAAACCTAAAACTAAACCCAATTACCATCCAAACAACGCTGGAAAATAGGAAAGGTAGAATGTGTAGTGTTCCCAAATTAAAGGCCCGACAAGGGACCTCCTCAACATTGAAGGAAAATAGCTTGGTTGTCAGGGAGCCAAGACTTTTTAACCAGCTTCCAAAGGACCTCAGAAACGTTACTGGGGTCAAAGTTGAAGTCTTTAAGAGAAGACTAGATACCTGGCTCAAGACGGTACCGGATGAACCGGGTGTACCTGGCTATGTGCGGTGGAGAGAGAGAGCAAGAGAGCAACTCGCTCCTCCACCAAGCCAGACCTAGAGGCGGGGCCACCAGCTTGACCTTCGTGTGAAAAGAGACCAACACACGGAACTTAAACGAGGTTAACGAGGTGTATATATACACAGAGACGGATTTACGTATAGGCAAAGTAGGCACCTGCTGAGGGGGGGCAAATTTTGTCGTATTTGAACGTAAATAAGGTAAAGGAAACAAAATAAATAAGTTATAAACGCTAACAAATTAAATGGATTCACAAATAAGTTTTAAAACAAAAAGAACCCCAGCCTCTAATACCAAACTAGCGATATCAAATGGCACTTTAATCCTCTGCCATAGGGCGGCAAAATCCTGTCCCAACGCTGGATCCTATGCAGATAGCTGGTAAGGGAAGCTATATTTTGGGGCCTCTTTGCGAGTGAGCCGTTGCCCACGTCGGGCTAACATCACGAAAAAGAAAAACTATAGTATTTGTCATTTAGCATTACGTATTCGAACTATAGTGGATTTAATTTTCCCAGAAGAGTTCCTTTTTCCATATACGGTCTGTACGTAATATAAAAGATCTCAGGGGACCATTCTGAGTTCTATCCCATATATAATATATATATATATATATATATATATATATATATCAAATAGAGAGAGAGAGAGAGAGAGAGATGCTGTGATGGTTTTTTATTACGAATGTTTCGGAAAACAGAGTTTCCCCTCATCAAGACCCGCATTTAAATTACCTTAAAATAGAAAACGATAAGAATTGAAAGAAAACGTAATTAAAATGCTGAAAACAATTAATGAAAATTATTTTAAAGGGGTGACAATTAGATTTTAGGAGAAATAAAAAGAAATTATAACTTAATTTGAAAAAGATATTAAATAAAATGTTTTACTAAATGTCACAACGAAACATTCCTTTTTTCACAGTCGCTGAACGGGTCTTACCTCTTACCTTGGCAGTTAAAATGAAATAAACTTTATAGTTATACATCTATAAATGTACAGGGTGACCCATAAATCCCAATCGGTTATAATAAAAGCGAAAATCCATTCATTCTAGCGGAGCTCACACTGACGTAATTGATTACTAAGGAAAGAATGTTTGTCGAGATAGTTACACAGTATTTTCCATTTTGAATAATCACAATTTCTAATATTTATAATCAATATTTATAATCAATATTTCTAATCAATATTTCTAATATCTCTAATCAATAATTTTAAACTTATTATAAACTTTTTAGGGCTACGTCGTAGCCAATGTCGTAACACCGCTCCCCGTTGATCAGCGAAGTTAAGCGACATTGGGTGTGGATAGTAGTTGGATAAGAGACCGCCTCCGCGTCCATATTATGTAGCGACCCGTGGTTCGGATCCCACGTAAAGCTGTAGGTCCCCTCCGTCATATGACCATAGTTGTTGCGAAGGAGGTTAAACAAACCCAATAATTATTATTATTATAAACTTTTAACTTTGTTCATTTTTTTTTCCGCTTTAATTATAACCGATTGGGACTTATGGGCCACCCTGTATTTATGTTCTCCGTACGAATGTTTTCATAATAAAGAACTAAGTAAAAACATTTTACATTTCTTTTGCCCCCAAACGTCAATATGTTTCCAAAAGGTGATTTTTTTTCATTTTAGTAACATTTACATCAGTGATGTACATCAGTCGAGACCACCATGGCAGAGACGGAGACCAAAACCAGAATAAAAGATCTCAAGACCGGTCTCGAGTCCTGCATCACTGGGTTAAAAGAGAATTATTGCATAATAACGCTGATCCAAGTAATAAAACCTAACCTTGAATTTTGCTAAAACTTTAGTTGGTTTATTTAAAATTGTTGCATGATACATATTTTGTTTATGACAATATAATATATATAAATATTTTAGGATATACTTTAGGGGAGTTTGAACGGCGGTTCAGGATCGACCTGCGGTCGACCCCTCTGCAGCATCCCGCCTTATTTGCGGGATTTAGTGAAGTAGGGAGTTGCTGTCTGCTCTCCTCCTGCCCTCGTAGCCAGCCACGCATGGCTGGTCAGGGACTTTGCACAGGAATCTGTCCAGCTGGTTCTTGAAGTTATTCAGGTCGGTGTGCTGGAGATTCCTCACTTCTTTTGGTCGGACATTGAAAAGCTTTCGGCCTCGTATTCTGAGGGTATTTTCCAGCTTCGTTTTTATGGCCCCTTGTTCCACCGCAGCTGGGACCGTACAAAATCTGCCTCTTCTATCATTCCAGTTTGTTTCTATTTCATTTCTAAGGTTAGGTACAGAGCCCTCAAATATTTTCCATATGTATATTATTGTGTACCGCTCGCGCCTTCTTTCGAGAGAGTAGAGTTCCAGGGATTGTAGTCGAGACCAGTAAGTAGTCTTCACCCTCCGTTTCCTCTAAGACGTAAAAGTCCTTTGTATAGCTTCAATGTTCGCAATGTCTCGTTTTCTGTGTGGACTTGTGAGTACTGAGCAATACTCAATTATTTATTGGTAGGACTAGACTCTTCTATAATTTGAGCATGATGTTTGCTTTTCTGCTGCGGAAGCTCCTCCAGATGATTCCCATTATTTTTCTAGCCGTTGTAATTCTGATTTTATAGTGCTCTCTGCATTCTGCATTCGACGACATTATTACTCCAAAATCCCTGACTTGTGGATTTGGTGTTATCTGTTTGGCTTGCATAGTTTTGTACCCTTTTTTCTGTAGCTCCTTGTTATTATTTTTTAATGTTTTTTGCTACCTTGTTTTCCTCCTCCTTTGTCTTATGTATGAAAGTTTGCTTTAGGTCCATTTCTATTTCGCCAAGTTTCCTCTCTAGTTTGAGTCTCTTTGCATCAGTTCTGCATCTGTGGAGATGTTTTACGGTTTGTCTTCGTTGCCTGAATAGTGTCCTGATTTTCCTCTCGAGCTTGCTACGTTTTCTTTCCTGTCTCTCTGGAATATGTTTCAGTATTATAGGTTTAGTTTCAGTCTCTATTATAGTTATACATACATGGTATTTCTCGTGGTCTTTTCGTGAAGTAGCAATTCCCAATTTACCTCCTTTAAATCTTTGTTTACGTTTTCCCAATTACTTTTTGAATTTATGTTTAAGCCTTCAGATATTCCATCTGCCTCTCTAGGATGCGTTTTAGGTTGCGTGTATATATATATATATATATATATATTCCACTTCTTGTCATCTCCTTTCATTCCCTGACGATTTGTGCTGCAAAATACAAGGGCATAGGAATCGCTTTTCATTTACGCTATAGGCTTGAATCACGTAGGATAGGTGTATAGAGGTACAGAAATAGATACTGAATACCATCCCTGAATATATATATATATATATATATATATATATATATATATATATATATATATATATATATAAGGGTGACAAGCTTGACCTTCGTGGAATGAAAAATCATTATATATATATATTAACCCTTCCGTCTATGGCCTTGGTCGGTTCGAAGTTGACGGGGGTTCTTGTTGGGTGGCAGCAACGGATTTGTTACTCTGGAGTAGCTGATACCGTATAGGGAATCGCAGTAGTTTTCTTCTATACTACTCTCCGATTTCTTCTTATAACTTATCGGGAAATTATATTTTCTCTATTTACGACTAAGTTCTCTGAAGGTTCCCGATTCTTCTTATAACGTATCGGGAAATTATTTTTTCTCTATTTAAGACTAAGTTCTTTGAGGAGGGCAAGGCTCGAAGGAGAAGACAAAGATATTTCTTACTATATTTTACTGCTAAAAATGTTACAGGTAACGCTCAGCAGTGGTGTAGTGCTGTGGGAACGCGTGGGAACGGCGTTCCCTTACTTTTTTTGGTAGACGGAACGGCGTTCCCTCACTATTTCAAATAAATCCGAACTTACAAATCTCTAACGTCATGAAATTTAATTCCCACCCCTAGAAGAAATATGAGAAAGAATCATTAACTGTTTCATTTCTTTTAGCTTCGACTGAGGCAATGCTAGCCTATAAAGATCTGGTGAAACAGTCACCACGGCGTACCAGTTGTTAACTTTTTTTTAGTTAATCATTCCAGTTGTTAGCTATTTTTATTGATCGTACTGGATGTCATATATCTAATAACACTGGAAATACTGCATCTTCAACCTTGGAATATATCCTAATATCCAGTGCATATGACCTCAAAATATCCCTGAAATTGGTCAGATTTCAAAAGATTTCCTGGGGGGCTTACAGTGTCCCCGGACCCCCAGCTGTATGGGCTCGCCGCGCTCGCCATTGTCCCCCCTGCATCTGAGTAACACTTTCAAAATGCGTTCCCTCACTTCTTTATTTAGCACTACACCACTGACGCTCAGTCTCGTCAGAATGAACATTGGAGAAATTCTATGGGCTTTTATACTAACCTTCCTTCTGACGTCATTATTATTTAATGCTGATCTGTTTTTGCGTTGTTTTTTTCAATAGGCTGATTTACTTTACAAAACATTTAAAGACAAAACAAATATCTTTTACTGAAGCAATGGGTAAACTGTTAAGCAAGAGGAAGCCATATTTTATTTAAACCGTATATTGACAGATCTGATGTTATCATGATCTGCCGAGCTAACTAAAAATGGAATTGAAATATACCTTCCATCACGAATTACAAACAAACAGGCACATGGCGAAAATTAAAGGCTTAAGATTAAAAATTAAACGTTAAGCAGGACATCATCCTTTTACAACGAAGAGAGAATGTATACAGAAAATGAACAAGATTACATTATTAAGCTAAGTCTACGAAAATGCTTAAGTTTTTTAAACAGAAATAGTTAACCAATTATAAAATAGAAAGCAAATCAAAAATGTATCCAAACTTGTGTCAGTGTTGTACGATTTTGGGTCTTATACAAAATTATTAAATAGTTTACAAGGAAATAATTCACCAATTGAAAAATAGAAAGCAAATCAAAATTTTGTCCAAACTCGTATCTTACGATTTTGGACTTGATATGTCAAAATGAATATATGAATAAGAATATAAGGCTTATATGGATGTAGGAGTTATTCATTGTTCATTTTTACACACACACACACACACACACACACACATATATATATATATAATATTATATATATATATATATATATATATATATATATATGGGGGTTAGGGGGTGACAAGCTGACCTTCGTGAAATGAGCAATCATCGCAGGGAACATTTGAAAGGCTGAAAGGTAAATACAGTATATATATCACAATACATAAACTGAAATATGGGAATAACAGGAAAAGTAGGAAAATGGATATATAATTTCCTTGGTGAGCGGCGGCAAGTCGTTACAGTACAAGGAGTATCTTCATCAGAATCAGAGGTCCTCAGCTCAGTACCACAAGGAACAGTATTAGCTCCACTACTCTTCATAATCATGCTAACTGACATAGATGAGGACGTTACCAGAGACAGCACAGTAACATCCTTTGCGGATGACACACAGATCAGTAGAAAAATAAGAAACCCAGAAGACATAGGATCTCTGCAAACCGACATAAACAGAATCTACAAGTGGACGGAAGACAACAATATGACGTTTAACACCGAGAAATTTCACCTATTACGGTACGGAAAAAGAGAAGACCTAAAATCCATGGAATATTATACCCCAAATGGACAGAAAATTCAGAGAAATTCTAAAGCAAACGATTTAGGGGTTGTAACGACCGATGATGCGAAATTTGAAACACAGAATAAGATAGCAGTAAACATAACAAAGAAAATAACTGGGCAGATACTGAGAACCTTTAAACGAAGGGATAGGAATATAATGATTCCTCTACTGAAAACACTGATCATACCCAAATTGGAACACTGCTCGGTCCTAACATGCCCATATAAAAAAGAAGACATGAGACAACTAGAAGGGATTCAGAGAAGCTTCACAGCCAAGATCAATAGGTGCAAAGAACTAAACTACTGGGAAAGGTTACGCGAACTAAACCTACTGTATATTCACTGGAAAGGAGGAGAGAGAAAGATACACCATTATTTACACTTGGCAAAAAATGGAGAAACTAGTTCCTAATCTTACTCTGAACCCTGTAACTCCCCAAACAACAGTGGAAAGTAGAAAAGGAAGACTTTGTCGTGTTCCCAAATTAAAGGCGAGACAGGGAACATCCTTAACCTGAAAGAAAATAGTTTTTTGTGAGAGGACCAAAACCGTTTTTGTGAGGTGGAGAGTACAAGAAACCAACTCACTACTTCACCAGGCCAACTCGAGAGGAGGGGCGACAAGCTTGACCTTCGTGAAATGAGGAATCATTACACGCAACATTTTAAAAGTTGAAAGGTGTGTGTGTGTGTGTGTGTGTGTGTGTGTGTGTAGAAAAGGTGGAAAGGAGAAAGACAGTGGAAACAGAAAAAGATTAAGATCTTAAACAACGATAACAGTAATAACAATGATAACTGGTCTTCCCTGAAAAAAATATGACCTCACACGAATATTATGACATCAGTGCGGCACAGAAATAGTATACATACAAGAAAATACATTACTCTCTCTCTCTCTCTCTCTCTCTCTCTCTCTCTCTCTCTCTCTCTCTCTCTCTCTCTCTCTCTCTCTCTCTCTCTCTCTCTCTCTGTTTTGTCATACGTAACAGTACGCCCACGAGAAAAAATCTTTGCATTTAAAAGCTTTCCTTGTCTGTTGAATCAATCTCAGATTGTGAAATACACTGTATATATAGGGTGTTCCATAAGTCTGGTCTCATAGGAAAATTTAGTTTACATTACATTTACATTAGTAATACATTAGAACTAAAACAAATGTTCAAATTGATGTCCTTCTTGTTGTTCGTACATGTTGTTCGCACAAACAGCACGGTTATTCAATTTCACGGATAACAATTTCTGCCTTTTCCTCAAGAATGTAACTCGCTTTCATATTAACCATTGGGCGTTATTCTACCTGCAACACAAAAAGACATCAATTTGAACATTTGTTTTAGTTCTACTGTATTACATTTGGAAATTTAATTTATAATAAATTTTCTATGAGACCGCAATTATGGGACACCCTGTATATATATATATATATATATATATATATATATAATATATATATATATATATATATATATATATTATCACAGTACCTAAGAGAAGCAAATGCAAAACCTTAAATACGTGAAATATATTGGTTGAAACAGCCAACCAAATATATGAATGGTTCATATTGGTCCCTTGGCCCCTCCTTCCTAAATAAAAAACAAAGTAATCCATATGGATAATCCAACCATGTTATGATTGCATTTACCATTGTTTTGTTACCAAACACATAACCTTGGTTGGTGCAAACTTAGTATGGTTAGATTTGTATTGGTTACCAAATGTTTGACCATGTTTGATAATAAAAACCCACTCTAATAGACGGAGTTATTTCCACAACAGTTTCGATGCCCACTGGCATCCTCTTCGGGTGGATACAGAAAAACGAATGAATCAAAAACAAGAGGGAAAATAGTCCACGGACCATTCATTCGTTTTCCTGTATCCACCCGAAGAGGATGCCAGTGGGCATCGAAACTGTTGTGGAAATAAACTCCGTCTATTAAAGTGGGTTTTTATTATCATATTTTGACCTTCACGTAGAAAAGTGAAGTTTTTTGCATTTATTGTTTGACCATGTGTCTGGTTGGGAACTCGATAAAAGCTTAATCTAATCAAGCCTAAATAAGCCTAGCCTAATCATACCTATGCTAACCTAACCTAACTGAATCGACTCCACGCCCCCACCCCCTTAAAAGATCTATACCTATCGGATCGACAATACTACAACATCGACACGCTAAAAAACTAAATTAACCTAACCTAACCTAATTCAGTCTACCCACAGTTGGTTAGATGTCGTAATCCCGCCTCCAAACGTCACTCTAAATCTGGTCCTTTACGATTACTGTACTTCAAGTAATACTTATATTTGTCTAATTGTACTCTCGGCACATAAAGTACGTATATACGTATAATTTAAACCCAGACATTTGAAAGATTTGAAAGACGTCATCGTAGGCCCCTTAATGAAGATTTTTAATCAGTCACTCGAAACGGGGATTATTCCTGAAGACTTCAAATTAGCGAACGTCACGCCCATTTTAAAAAAGGCGACCGCACAGTACCTAGTAATTATAGGCCCATTAGCTTAACATCAATTGTAGGTAAACTTTTGGAATCCGTAATTAGGGATCGTATCATCAATCACTTAGAAAGTAGAGATTGATTAATAGTAGTCAGCATGGGTTTCGACGCCATAGATCTTAACTAATTTGTTAGAATTTTATAACGAAATAGTGCGCGAATACGATAGGCATAGAGCGGCTGACGTTATTTATTTAGATTTTAAAAAGGCGTTCGATACAGTTCCGCATAGGAGATTAATTGCGAAGGTCAAAGCGCACGGTATACGCGGTCAGGTAGCTAACTGGTTAGAAGAATGGCTTCGTGCTAGGAGGCAGAGGGTGGTAGTTAATGGTAGTGAATCGGGGTGGTTGGATGTAGGTAGCGGTGTCCCACAGGTTCAGTGTTAGGCCCATTGCTATTCGTAATTTACATTAACGACATAGATGTAGGATTGACTAGTAATGTGTCAAAATTCGCGGAGATACTAAAATAGGCGGTAAGGTTGTTAACGAGGACGATAGAAATAGGCTCCAAGACGATGTAAATAGGATTATGGAGTGGACGGATAAGTGGCAGATGCAATTTAACGTAGACAAATGTAAAGTTTTGCATGTAGGTTCTCGTAACAATAATTACACGTACACGATGGATGATAGGGAGTTGGCGAGCGTTGACGAGGAAGTAGATTTAGGCGGACGCGTATCTAAGGATTTAAAGGTTAGGAACCAGTGGAGTCTTGCGCAAAAGCTAATAGGATGTTAGGCTTCATAGCGCGTAATTTCGAATTTAAATCGAAGGATATTATATTGCCCCTTTACAAGTCCCTAGTCAGGCCTCATTTAGAATATGCCGTTCAGTTTTGGTGCCCGTACTTGCGTGAGGATATTGATAGGTTAGAAAGGGTTCAGCGTCGTGCCACGAAACTAATTCCGTCAATGCGCAACAAGCCTTATGAAGATAGGATTAAAGAGTTAGACCTGTATTCACTCGAAACTAGGAGATTAAGGGGGGAGCTTATTGAAGTTTTCAAAATCGTTAATAACATCGATAACGTAAATTTTGACAAATTGTTCACTTCCGATAATAGTAATACTCGTAATAACGGATTTAAGTTGCGTGGCAGACGTTTCATTACTAATATCGCTAAAAACTTATTTACCTTTAAAGTAATTGATAAATGGAATAATCTTCCCGCGCCTGTCGTGAACTCTACCAGCGTTAATGTGTTTAAGAACCGTCTTGACAGACATTTTAAAAATATTAACGTTGTTTAAAATAAAATAAAAATAAAACAATTAGCAACAGGAGCTCTGGTGGTGGTGGTCGAGGATGAGTCTGTTGACGATAAATGCCAGCTTGTGACATGCCAGCGTGTGATGCCAGCAATAAAATTATCAAAAAAAAAAAAAAAAAATTAGACTAACACGAACGTAGATGTAGCTCGTAGCGTAAACTAACCCACTTTTTGTTTAACTTTACCTACTTTTTTTTTTCTTATCCTCTCCTTACTTTGCATGTTTGTAACTCTCTTTTCTTGCATGTTTGTAGTTTGCAATGTATGACAGTGAGTTAAGACTGTGTTTGCATGGTTTGTAAGCGTTCTTATTTTACTTCTTTTCATCTTTCACCCCTCTCCTATTTCTCCGACTATTTTTCCGACTTGTCGGCAGTGGCCGCGGATGATGATGGTGAGTCTTTTTTCTCTTTTTCTGAATGAATGTTAACCCACGAGTGATAGGTGTTCCTCCTTACTTAACCCCCTTATTCTCTTCTCTTCTCTTAACCCCCTACTCTTTCCTTTCTCTCGGGCTAACCTTAGAGTGGATCTTAGGGTCTTTGTTAGCCTTAGCTTTTGTAGAGTGTAGATTGTAGATTGTTTATTCAGAAGTTCACCTCGTCAAGGAATACACAAAAGGCCTTGAAATCATTTTTCCTTTTCCTTGTGGGTCTGCATCATTCATTCATTTCACGTGTTTAATTGTGAAATTCATCATATATATATATATACCAGTGCGGAGCGAGAAACGAGAAGAAAAGACGTACTCAATTCAACGATTTTTAAAGCACATTACATTTTTTTTTGAGTGAAAACTCGTGAAACTCGATTTGAGTTTCCTGACAATTGTTCTCACAAAACTCAATCCTTATTTAATAGTCTTGAGTTTATTTTATTGACTCGCAACTTTATCGATCATTCTTATTTTAAATAAAAAACCCACTTTTATATACCCCCCCCCTGTTCATTTAATCACACCTTTCATAATAAGCTTAAAGATAAGTCAGTGGAATGAGCAAGACCAGAACTGGACATGATTCGAACTTAGCCCAGAAAGAAGTATATACATAAGATAATGAAGTTCTAGGGCATGATAAATGATGAAATGATAAATGATGAATGATAAATGATAAATGATAAATGATGAAATTTTCTAATTAATCAATGATTAACTGATTAAAAATAATTAAAAATTAAATACTTCTGAAAAGAGTAAGAAAGAGCTTTATTGTTTCTGTTGCGTGAGATAAGACCAAGAAAACATTTTGCTCAAACATTTAGTTTGCTTTAGTTCAAGAAATCAGGCATGGGCGGATTAGATAGTTTATACGCAAAAAGGTGCAAATTCAAATGATACATTACAAAATTTAAGGTAAAATGATGGTGAATTTATGAGGAAAATTAATCATTTCTCATCATTTTATTTTTAAAATATTTTTTTATTAATTAATGATTAAATTCGAAACAATGATTAACTGATTAACTGATTAATCATAACATGCCCTATAATGAACATGCAATGAATGTACAATTCAGGAGCCAAAAGTACAATAATAGACAAAAATTATGGATACCATATACTCCTTAAAACAGTCGTAAAGGACCAAATTTAGAGTATGTGTGGGTGAGGGGAAAGAGATCTTTTTGCCCTCAAAGAACTACTATTCACCAACGTGAGAACACCATGAAAACCGTTTTCTAAATATATATATATATATATATATATATATATATATATATATATATATATATATACCGTAAAATTCCGTGTATAAGTCGATGTTTAAAGCCTTAAAAAATATCTTTAAATTTTAGGGTCGACTTATACAACAAGTATGAAATCAGAACCTTAATCCAAGAGAGGTAAACCGGTGCACATGATCAAGGATGAGCTCAAATACAGATATTGAATTACACTTTATTTATTAAAAACACAGTTAAAAGGTTAAAAGACAATAAAAAACTTTAAAAATTTAGTTAGGATTAGGATCAAGGTCGCCATATGTATCTGAATCTGAATTGGAATCGCTTAAATTGTTTACTGCATCTTCTTCGTTATCACTATCTCTCCACAACAAATCATCTTCCATCCCATCCATTTGATTACTAATCCCACATTTTTTGAATGATTTTTTAACAATTTCAATTCCAATGGCTTCCCAAGAATTTATCACAAATCTGCATAAAGCATCTAGGGATGGGCACGCATATTACCACCTTTTGTGAAAGACTTTTCGCCTCAGCCATCCAGTTATTCCATTGCATACGCATTTTGTCCTTAAATGGCTTATTGATGCATACATCAAGAGGTTGAAGCACAGACGTTAGACCTCCAGGAATAACAACAGATTCAGTTTTATTGCTCTGTAAATGTTTTTTAACACTATCTGTTAAATGGCTTCGAAATGCATCCCATACTAACATTGATTTTTCACGCAATCCGCCTGGGCGCCGATTCCATACATTTTCAATCCATAAATGAATTCCATTTTCATCCATCATCCTTTTTCATGAACGTGAACAAACACGCCTGCTGGAAACTTCAATGGTGGCATTGTCTTTCTTTTAAAAATCACCATTGGTTTCAACTTTGTGCCATCAGCAAGGCAACTTAATACCACAGTAAATTTTGTTTTCTCATGTCCTGTACTTTTTATTAAAACTGTCTTGGAACCTTTAGAGTGTACTGTTCTATTTGATAGCATATCAAAAAAGCATGGAGTCTCATCCATGTTACCAATCTGACTTAGCTGGAAACTTTGCTGTTTTCTCAGTCCAATAATAAACCTGTGGAAATTTACAATTTTATTCTCTAGGTCACTAGGTAATTTTTGTGCAATCTTAGTTTTCTGCCGTAATACTAAATTCTTCTTATTCATAAAACGATCACACCAACTCACTGTTGCCCTAAAGTCTTCACTTTCATCTGGGTGTGATCGGGCCCACTTAAGTGCCTGCATACGTATGCTAAGTCGCGTTACAGCTAACCCAATTTCACGATTTTCATTTATCCAATCTGCTAAGTAATCCTCTAATGCAGGCCATTGACAAGCTTTGCCTCGTAACGCACATTTAGACTTTGGCATTTCACTTAAAACACATTGATTCTTTTTCCAGTCTCGCACTAACTTTTCATTAATTCCAAATTTTCTTGCTGCACCACTGTTATTTGTCTCACATGCATAAGCAATTACTTTCAGTTTAAAGCCAGCATCATACTTCATTCGCTTTGACGGAGGCTCCATAGCGGTAAACTTGGTTGGTTGGTTGGTTAGTGGAGGAGTGGGGGATCGACTTATACAAAGGATATATCTTGAAACACGAATTTCTTAACCAAAATCTTGGGTCGACTTATACACCACGTCGACTTGTACACCGAATTTTACGATATATATATATATATATATTTAGGAGAAATCCAATGACAAGGAGAAATGTAAATGCCATGAAAAGTCTTCTTTATTGCGCAACGTTTCGAGCAATACGCTCATCTTCAGGCTGTTTAATAACAATGTGAAATTAAAATCAATATTGAATGAAAAACAAACAGAAATTTCTATAACCTATTCGTAAAGACAAATTTTAAAAGACTGAGAAAAGAGGTTAAGTTCTAAGTTATACAGATTTACATATAAAAATTAAGAAGTTATTTTTAAATACATGTAGTAAATGTAAATTAATACACTGGAAAATTACCAATAGTACACTGGAACAATGGAGCTATCTACCTTACACAGCAGTATCCGAGGCCGACTAATTTGAGCAGAGGAAACGGGAACGAAGGATGGCGAGGGAGATAGGGGAAGGAGGGATTATAAGGAATTGGGGAAGGAGGAGGGATCATAGCAAATTGAGAGGGACGGACGATGAGTCAACATTCAGACTAGGGGACAATGCTTTAATGAAAGGGATTCTAAATTCTTAGTGAGTTGGGACAAGTATTACAACCAAGAATTTTAAAATTGTCTAAAGTGACATCAATTTTGCATTTGATGCTATGTTCACGAATGCTGGAGGCTTCCTTAGTTTTTAAAATTTTACCTGTTCGGCCACTTATTCCCATATGCGAATAAAATCTAGCCCTGAGAGAGCGAACAGTGCTGCCGATGTAATTCCCAAGGAGACACCTGGGCAGGTAAATAAATATACAACACCGCTACGCAACGAGTCAGGGGTTCGATCCTTCGCTGAGAAAAAGCTACCTAAAGACGTTTTATTAATAAATATGATGCGGAAATCAGTATGATAAAAAATTTCCTTAACATTTTGTAAATTTAAGCTTAAATTCCTTATTCAAGGGACCCATTTCAGGTACCAAGAAATATTTTATATCCTTCGGCACTGTAATACATGGAAGTTGAGGGCTATAAACATTATTTAAGAAGGATCTAATTAGTTTGTCTACATATTGAACAGGAAAACTATTATTAGTAAAGTATGATCTTAGATTATTAAATTCATCATTAAGTAAGGTAAAATTAGAGGTCAAATTATATCCTCTGAACAGGAGAGTTTTAATACAAGACATCTTATAGTTGAAATCAGTAAAACTAAAAAATTCATGCCCAAACCAGTGAAAGTGGGTTTCCTATAAACTGATGTAGTAATAGAATCACCGTTTTTCGAAATTAAAAGATCTAAGAAGGGGAGGGCCATTTTGCTCAGTTTCCATTGTATACGTTATATTGGGGTGCAAAGAATTTAGGAAGTTAAAGAATTGTTGCGCTTGTACCGCATTATCAAAGACTGCTATCGAATCATCAACGAAGCGTCGATAGAAAATTGGCTTGAGATGAGTGGGAGATTGTCTAAAAATTACACTTTCTAAATGAGTCATAAAAAAGTCAGCTGCTAACGGTCCGACTGGTGATCCCATCCCTACCCCATCATTTGTTGGTAAACCTTATTGTTGAAAGTGAAATAGCATTGTTTGAAGACCATTCTAAAGTTCCTTCAAATGAGACAATGAAAAACCATGAAAATTATCAACTGAGCTAAAAACCCTATCTAAAATAATGGCAATAGTTTCAGATACAGGTACATTTGTGAAAAGTGACTTTACATCAAAACTGTTCGCATCTGGTGCTAATCTTGCTCAATTATACTGTCTGCCTAAAATCCATAAAGCTGGAACACCTCTCCGTCCTATTTTAGCTTCGTATAACTTACCCACCTTTCAATTGGCAAAATTTGTTGTTCGTCTCCTGTCCCCATTTGCGAAAAATGTTTACACTATAAATAACTCGTTTGAATTCCAAAAGAACTCCTGGGTAAAAACTTCGATTCAAAAAGTTTTTTGTCAGTTTTGATGTAAATCACTTTTCACAAATGTACCTGTATCTGAAACTATTGCCATTATTTTAGATAGGGTTTTTAGCTCAGTTGATAATTTTCATGGTTTTTCATTGTCTCATTTGAAGGAACTTTTAGAATTGGTCTTCAAACAATGCTATTTCACTTTCAACAATAAGGTTTACCAACAAATTGATGGGTAGGGATGGGATCACCAGTCGGACCGTTAGCAGCTGACTTTTTTATGACTCATTTAGAAAGTGTAATTTTTAGACAATCTCCCACTCATCTCAAGCCAATTTTCTATCGACGCTTCGTTGATGATTCGATAGCAGTCTTTGATAATGCGGTACAAGCGCAACAATTCTTTAACTTCCTAAATTCTTTGCACCCCAATATAACGTATACAATGGAAACTGAGCAAAATGGCTCCCTCCCCTTCTTAGATCTTTTAATTTCGAAAAAACGGTGATTCTATTACTACATCAGTTTATAGGAAACCCACTTTCACTGGTTTGGGCATGAATTTTTTTAGTTTTACTGATTTCAACTATAAGATGTCTTGTATTAAAACTCTCCTGTTCAGAGGATATAATTTGACCTCTAATTTTACCTTACTTAATGATGAATTTAATAATCTAAGATCATACTTTACTAATAATAGTTTTCCTGTTCAATATGTAGACAAACTAATTAGATCCTTCTTAAATAATGTTTATAGCCCTCAACTTCCTGTATTACAGTGCCGAAGGATATAAAATATTTCTTGGTACCTGAAATGGGTCCTTGAATAAGGAATTTAAGCTTAAATTTACAAAATTGTTAAGGAAATTTTTTATCATACTGATTTCCGCATCATATTTATTAATAAAACGTCTTTAGGTAGCTTTTTCTCAGCGAAGGATCGAACCCCTGACTCGTTGCGTAGCGGTGTTGTATATTTATTTACCTGCCCCAGGTGTCTCCTTGGGAATTACATCGGCAGCACTGTTCGCTCTCTCAGGGCTAGATTTTATTCGCATATGGGAATAAGTGGCCGAACAGGTAAAATTTTAAAAACTAAGGAAGCCTCCAGCATTCGTGAACATAGCATCAAATGCAAAATTGATGTCACTTTAGACAATTTTAAAATTCTTGGTTGTAATACTTGTCCCAACTCACTAAGAATTTTAGAATCCCTTTTCATTAAAGCATTGTCCCCTAGTCTGAATGTTGACTCATCGTCCGTCCCTCTCAATTTGCTATGATCCCTCCTCCTTCCCCAATTCCTTATAATCCCTCCTTCCCCTATCTCCCTCGCCATCCTTCGTTCCGTTTCCTCTGCTCAAATTAGTCGGCCTCGGATACTGCTGTGTAAGGTAGATAGCTCCATTGTTCCAGTGTACTATTGGTAATTTTTCCAGTGTATTAATTTCACATTTACTACATGTATTTAAAAATAACTTCTTAATTTTTATATGTAAATCTGTATAACTTAGAACTTAACCTCTCTTTTCTCAGTCTTTTAAAATTTGTCTTTACGAATAGGTTATAGAAATTTCTGTTTGTTTTTCATTCAATATTGATTTTAATTTCACATTGTTATTAAACAGCCTGAAGATGAGCGTATTGCTCGAAACGTTGCGCAATAAAGAAGACTTTTCATGGCATTACATTTCTCCTTGTCATTGGATTTCTCCTAAATATTAAATTGAAGCTCTGTAGAAGCAACCCGCATAATTATATATATATATATATATATATATAATATTTTTTTTTTTTTTTTTTTTTTTTTAGGAAGAACCGATTCGCCTCTATTTAAAGGGCATATCTCAGCGGAAAAACAAAGAAAAAGTGAGAGGAAAGACAGAGGAAAAAGAAAGGGTGGAGGGGACAGTCGAAGTGGAAAAAGACCAAGGATGACAAGGACTGCAGGGTCGAGCCCCATCATCCTTGGGTGCTAGGGCCGGGAGGGCGCACGTGAAACCTCCAGGAACAAGCACGTACAAACGAGCACAAAGAGCACTCAAGAGCACGAGCTTAGAACCCCCTTGCGGGGATATAATATATATATATATATATAGTGTTTAATTAAAAAAGGGGTTCCAGGCACCCACTGTTGCCCCTACGTTCTACAAAATTTGCTACACCGTCCTCTCATCGTACTAAATTATTAATAAAGCCTAACAACCCGTATTAATATTTTATTAGTAACTGTGAATGAAACCTAAAATAGAAATTTGAAAAAGAAAATGAAAAGCCATTTTTTGTTTAGATTTTTTCTGTAATTTGACAGAAAATATTCATATTATTTAATAATAATAATAATAATAATAATATACAGTAGGTATTTCTAATATTAAACTTTATAAAAATATACTAAAGGCATGGAAGGAGTTAATTAATTATTAATTAGCAATTAGCAATTATTTCGAAAGTCACTTTTTTCCGCATAATGGTGACAGATTTGAAGATGAAGAACATTTTCTGATGGTTCAAACGCGGAAAAGACCCGACGAAGGGATTCTCATCAGGGGTTACACGATAGTAAAAAGGAAGGAATTACCACTGAGCCAACTAGCGCCGGTAGCTCAGTGGGTAACACCGTTTCCTTATAAACGAAGTGAGGATTCTCAGGTCGGGGGTTCGATTCACGATAGTGCTGGTTAATAATAATTCGGGAATTAGCGTAATGGGCGCACTAGTTGGCCTGAGCGTTGTACTACACTGCGTTCGCACTTATTAAGCAGATTACATTTTCTCCAATGTTTTCAAAAGTTTTCCCCCGATTTCAATGAAATTTGTAGCAAATAATCACTATATGTAGCAGCATTGATGGTATTCATTTCGATGAAATATTTTGATAATTAAAATAATTATCTCATTTTATTGAAAAATAAGTAAAATATTGTGTTCCGAATTATTAAGCAAGTATTCTATTTACGGATCTAAATGGTGAAAATGGGTAAGAAGAAGGATTTAACATTAACTGAGAAAAGAAAAATAGTCAAGTTACTCGCTGAAAATATAAAATCTATTGAAATTGCGAAGCAGTTTAGCAGAGCTTATCGAATTGTAAACAGGTTTGTAGCGGAGGGTACCAAACTGAGGCAGCGAAGTGATAAAGGAACTATAAGAAAAGTGACAAGGCGGCAGATATCTGTAATCAAGCGCAAACTGCAAAGCATCCATTGTCCTCGAGTAAAGAGGTTTTTGAGCAGACTGGCATACATAATGTACCAAGAACATCTCGATGTGGAATCCTCCAAACAATTGGCAAGAAGTGTAAACCTACGATTCAGTCACCATTTACACCCAGGTACAAGAAGCAGCGTGTTGAATGGGCGCGTCAGCACGTGAAAACAGATTTTAATACTGTATTGTTAACCGAGAATGAAGAGCAACTCTTGAGGGATCTGATGGTTGGTCAAGAAGATGGATTGCTAAGGGTCAATCTCTACCATAGAATGCGGTTTTCTTTTAGAAAGTTTGCGTAAGACTGGGCATTCATTTTTACACCATCAGGCACTCTGTATGGGACAGCTACTTCATTGCCTATCAATCCTGCCCAAAACATGACACTACCTCCACTTTGTTGGCGTCTTAATCTCGATGGTAGAAATTGGCTCTCAGCAATCCATCTTCTTGACCAAACATCAAGTCCCTCAAGGTTTGCTTTTCATTCATCGGTGAACAATACAGTATTAAAATCTGTTTTCACGTACTGACGCGCCCATTCAACACGCTGCTTCTTGTACATGGGTGTTAATGGTGACTGAATCGCAGGTTTACACGTCTTGCCAATTGTTTGGAGGATTCCACATCGAGATGTTCTTGGTACATTATGTATGCCAGCCTGCTCAAAAACCTCTTTACTTGAGGACAATGGATGCTTTGCAATTTGCGCTTGATTACAGATATCTGCCGCCTTGTCACTTTTCTTCTAACTCCTTTATCACTTCGCTGCCTCAGTTTGGTACCCTCCGCTACAAACATGTTTACAGTTCGATAAGCTCTGCTAAACTGCTTCGCAATTTCAATAGATTTTATATTTTCAGCGAGTAACTTGACTATTTTTCTTTTCTCAGTTAATGTTAAATCCTTCTTCTTACCCATTTTCACCATTTAGATCCGTAAATAGAATACTTGCTTAATAATTCGGAACACAATATTTTACATATTTTTCAATAAAATGAAATAATTATTTTAATTATCAAAATATTTTATCGAAATGAATACCATCAATGCTGCTATATATAGTGATTATTTGCTACAAATTTAATTGAAATCGGGGAAAATCTTTTGAAAACATTGGAGAAAATGTAATCTGCTTAATAAGTGCGAACGCATGTAGTTTCTGGCCCTCTTAACTGATTATGATATACCACTAAGACACCTGTTCGCCATTTTGTCACTGGAACAAACCAGACTTTCCCAGCAAAAAGTGGAGGTTTATAAAACGTCAGTAAAACGTCTATAAAAGCCAGTAAAAAGTTTACAAAACTTCAGTAAAACTTTTATAAAACGTCAGTAAAACGTTTATAAACGCCAGTAAAACGTTTTAAAAAGTCAGTAAAACGTTTATAAAAGCCAGTAGAACGTTTAAAAAAAGTCAGTCCTAATTTTAGAACTGCTGTAGCACTATCTTCAATCATTTCATACAATTCACTGACAAACCCTGTTCCCATGGAAACACTCACTCCTCACTTATTTACAGAAGACTTACGTGACAACACGTTCCACAAAACACAGCTGTAATAAAATACATTGATACTATAGCAAAATTTTACTTTTATAGTCCAATTAAAAGCTGGGTATCGGGAAGAGAAACCATAGGGTAGAGGGTATTGTTATGAAGTGCAAACTGGTGAAACGAAATTTGGTTGAAAGAAGACACTCTCATTTGGTATCACTGAAAATGGTTTTAAATTATCACAGACATATCTATCGTTGATCTAAAGGTGGTGATAGATGCATCTTCTTAAGTGCAATTCTTCAAATCCTCACCTAACTTAACTTTAACCAATATAAATTAAGTTAAATATCAGTTATCCGAGTCCTATACTGGAAATGTTAAATTAGATTAACCTAATCCTTTCCATTGCTCAGTGGGTAACACCGTTTTCCTATATAATCGAAGTGAAGACACAGGTCAGGGGTCCGGATGCCATTGATGCCGGGAAAGCTAATCCAAAAGTTAAACCAATACGCAACATTCCTGTGGCCTGAGCGCTGGCCAATATCTGACCCTCCTCACAAGTTAAGAACCCAACCTTTTACAATAAAGGTATATTTATAAGATCATGAACGCCTATACCAGTCTTTCGAGCCATTAAAAATAAAAAAAAATAAAAATAATAACATTTTCCAACCTCCTCGATCCTACAAGACTGAAGTTCCTGACTGACGCAGAAACAAAGGGAAAACGGGTCGCACCATGAAACTTCGAAATTTGTTACATGTTCTCTTTTCAATCCACTCGACAGACAACTTCACAAACTTCACAGTGATAAACACTAAAGTTTCATTAAACATTTACGTCAGAAAAAAGACGATAATTTTCTGTCTTCTGTCTTGATTCGAACTCAAAGTTTGACTTAAATCCGATAACGGAAGCTCAAACTAATGACATGGTCATGTTATTTTCAATAACCTCAGTTAAACATTCATAAAAGAACCATATTATAATATATATATATATATATTATATATATATATATATATATATATAATACACACAGACCGTGCATGGAACAAGGAACTCTTCTGGGATAATTAAATCCACTATAGTCCGAATAAGTAAAGGTAAATGACAAATACCATAGTTTTTCTTTTTCATGATGCAAGCCCGACGTGGGCAACGGGTCTCTCGCAAAGAGGTCCAATAAATATAGCTTCCCTCACCAGCTATCTGCAAAGCAGACAGGATCCAGCTTTGGGACATGGATCTAGGGTAAAGCAGCCTAGCCCCACTACATTTAGAACCTCAATATAAGTAAAAGACTCGTTGCATTCACGTCGGATTGAATAAATCAAAGAAAAAGGGGTAACTATTATATTTTTAGCCAAAACCAAAACTTAAACCTCAACTGGCAGAATTGAGCGTCCACTTTTCAAGGCACATAACATGTCCGTTTCATGATGGGAATGAACTCAGAATGGTTCCCTGATTTTTTTATGATACACACAGACCGTGCATGGAACAAGGAACTCTTCTGGGATAATTAAATCCACTGTAGTCCGAATAAGTAATGGTAAATGACAAATACCATAGTTTTTCTTTTTCATGATGCAAAGCTGGATCCTGTCTGCTTTGCAGATAGCTGGTGAGGGAAGCTATATTTATGGGACCTCTTTGCGAGAGACCCGTTGCCCACGTCGGGCTTGCATCATGAAAAAGAAAAACTATGGTATTTGTCATTTACCATTACTTATTCGGACTATAGTGGATTTAATTATCCCAGAAGAGTTCCTTGTTCCATGCACGGTCTGTGTGTATCATAAAAAACTCAGGGAACCATTCTGAGTTCATTCCCATATATATATATATATATATACCTTTCACCCTTTCGAATGTTCCGTGCGATGATTCTTCATTTCACGAAGGTCAAGCTTGTTGCCTCTCCTCTCGAGTTGACCTGGTGAAGTAGAGAGCTGGTTTTTGTGTTCTCCACCTCACAGAGCATGTATGCCCGGTTCATCTGGAGTTATTCTGAGCCAGACGTATATATATATATATATATATATATAATATATATATAGCTAATGGCGCATCTTGCTCCTGAAGAATCATGTACCGGGACTGATAATAACTAGAATTCTCTGCATAAAAGTATTGTACAATTTTCATTCGGAATCTCTTCTCTTTTTGCTTTCAAATTTTCACTTATCTTCAAATTTTTCTCCACCTTTCGACCTTCCTTTTTAAACAGACAGCTTTAGTCGGTCTGTTGCTGTTTCGGGTCCTTTGTATTCCTTTGTATTCCCTTGTATTCCTTTGTATTCCCTCGTATTCCTTTGTATAATACAAAACTGACGAAAATAGCATAAACAATGGATACGCATTTAGATATTCTTTGAACTGTGATCAAACAGAGCATTGTTGCATTTTAGTGATAAGGATGAACTACGTACGGAGGCCTCGTTAGCATATTGATCCCTCCCCTCTCCCCATGTAAAACTGACATTAGAAATGTGTTTGTTTCACTTTAAAAATCATGTCTATTTTCCCTATGAGTCCAGACTTCTGGGGAACACACACACACACACACACACACACACACACACACACACACACACACACACACACACACACACACATATACATATATATATATATATATATTCCAACTTTCTCATAAAGTCTGCATGGAAATGAACAGTGGAAAACTAATTGCGAATCACAGCAGAATTGACTTCCGCAAGATCTGTGAAGGAAAATACATTTCACTTCCACAAAAACATTTTAGGAAAAGAAAACCAAATTGATTTTCAAATGTGACAGAATAGATAATTGTTACGCAAAATGTACCTTTTTAATTTACCTTCAGCTCAAACAAACAAGGTATATAATACGAGTGTGTGTGTATATATATACATACATATAGTCTCTATTTTAAATGGTTGTAGATGATGTATTATTGCAAACAGAGAAGCTATACAAAGGATTTTTAAGTCTAAGATGGAGGAAACGAACGATGAAGACCACCGGTCTCGACTACAATCCCTGAAACTCTATTCTCTGGGAAGAAGACGACGCGAGCGATACACAATAATATATGTATGGAAAATACTCGAGTACTGTGCCTCTAAACTTAGGAATGAAATAGAAAGACACTGGAATGAGAGAAGAGGCAGATTCTGTATTGTCGCAGTTGCGAAAACGAGAATGGAAAATACCCTCGGAATACGAGGCCCAAAACTTTTTAATGTTATGTCCAAAGAACTGAGGAACCTTCCTTCGACGCACCAACTTGAACATTTTCAAGAACCAGCTGGACAGGTTCTTGCGCAGTCCATGATCAGCAATGTGGCTGGTTACGAGGGCATACGAGAGCGGGGGCTAATTCTCTCCTCCACCAAATCCTGCAAATGAGGTGGGATGCTGCAGAGAAGTCGACCGCAGGTCAATCCTGAACCGTAGTTCGAAACCATCATAAAGTATGATGTGTGTGTGTGTGTGTGTATATATATATATATATATATATATATATATATATATATATATATATATATATATATATATTATATGTGTGTGTGTGTGTGTGTGTGTGTGTGTGTGTGTGTGTGTGTGTTTTGTACCCTTTATACTGTAGCTTCGTTTTGTTACCATACCTAAAAAGTTGGATTTTTCTTCGTTGAACTTCATATTGTTGTCTTCCGTCCGCTTGAACAATGTTTCAATTTTGTTTTGTAATTTTTCTATGTTACCTTCATTTAATATTTCCTCGTATATCTTTGCGTCATCCGCGAAACACGATACGATACTGTCATTAATATCCGCATCAATATCCGCAATCATTATTATAAACAGCAAAGGAGCTAATACTGCACCTTGCGGGATAGAGCTACCGACTTCTGAGACTTCAGATTTAACTCTATTTGCTACCACTCTTTGCGTTCATTGAATCATAAAATTAAACATCATCATCCCAACTTTTCAGTAATTCTTGTATTTTATAGTTTTTGTACTATAATTCCATGATCCCATTTATCGAAGGCTTTAGCAAAATCAGTATAAATTACATCTATATTTTGACCACGATTCAATGTTTCGAGTATTTGCTCTTGGTGGTCTGATAACTGTGATA
>JAJOZX010010094.1:92500-139718 GCA_023014485.1 Bathynomus jamesi
TTAGTCGTATAAATGTCTGATAAAATCAGATGAACGTAAGTTAATGTAAATATCTTTTAATATTTTGTTTTGATCGTAAAGCTTTTTAAGGAAGCGATTTCATTTGTCTTCTCAACTTAGAGATATCGCCAAAGGAAGCTTATTCATTTTCTCGAATTTTTTGCTGTCTGATAATATGCTATTTATTCTATTGGCATAATATGTACATGTACACACACACACACACACACACACACACATATATATATATATATATATATATATATATATATATATATATGTGTGGTGTGTGTGTGGTGTGTGTGTGTGTGGTATATATATATACACCTTACAACCTTACAAAGGTTTCGCGTGATGATCTCTCACTTCGCGAAGGTCAAGCTTGTCGCCCCTCCTCTCGAATTGGCCTGGTGAAGTAGTGAGTTGGATTCTTGCGCTCTCCACCTCACATAGCCAGGTACGCCCGGCTCATCGGGGATCGTTCTGATCCAAGCGTCTAGTCTTCTTTTGAAGATTTCCACTGCAACTCCCTTCGTGTTTCTTAGGTCTTTGGGCAACTGATTAAACAGTTTTGGTCCTCTCACTACCAAACTATTTTCTTTCAGTGTTAAGGATGTGCCCTGTCTCGCCTTCAATTTGGGAATACGGCACAGTCTACCGTTTCTACTGTCCACCGTTGTTTGGGGAGTTATAGGGTTCAGAGTAAGATTAGGGACTAGTTTATCCATTATTTTCCAAGTGTAAATAATGGTGTATCTCTTTCTTCTCCTTTCCAGTGAGTATAGGTCTAGTTCGCGTAACCTTTCCCAGTAATTTAGTTCTTTGCACCCATTGATCTTGGCTGTGAAGCTTCTCTGGATCCCTTCCAGCTGTCTAATGTCTTCTTCTTTATATGGGGATGTTAGGACCGAGCAGTATTCCAATTTGGGTATTATCAGGGTTTTCAGTAGTGGAATCATTACATTCCTATCCCTTCGTTTAAAGGTTCTCAATATCTGTCCCATTATTCTCTTTGCTCTGTTAACTGCTATCTTATTTTGTGTCTCAAATTTCGCATCATCTGTCATTACAACCCCTAAATCTTTTGCTCTGGGATTTCTCTGAATTTCCTGTCCATTTGAGGTATAATATTCCATGGATTTTAGGTCTTCTCTTTTTCTGTACCGTAATAGCTGAAATTTCTCGGTGTTAAACTTCATATTGTTGTCTTCCATCCACTTGTAGATTCTGTTTATGTCGGTTTGTAGGGATCTTATGTCTTCTGGGTTTCTTATTTTTCTACTGATCTTTGTGTCATCCGCAAAGGATGTTACTGTGCTGTCCCTGGTAACTTCCTCATCTATGTCAGTTAGCATGATTATGAAGAGTAGTGGAGCTAATACTGTTCCTTGTGGTACTGAGCTGAGGACCTCTGATTCTGATAAAGATACTCCGGCCAAAATCTGCCTCCGGTGCATCACTAGTGTAGTGATTTAACACAGTCACCACCAAAAACGAGAAATTAATTTTTGTTTACATTTTTGGCGAGACCTTGTAGTTGGGTAAAAACTTGCAAAAATGCTGGCGGTGGCTGGTTAATGTGTTAATAATAATGTTTAGCGATGATGTAGAATTTACAAACCTTACTGGCGTGGGAAAGGGCAAATACGAAGCTACCCTTATCTCTGTTAGTTTTTGGGATGTACCGTATATCAGTTAGGCTCATATCAAAGTTACATCACTGGCATTTGTTTGCTGTTTGTATATGTTGTTTGTATATCCTTGCAAATAATATTAACAGTCTGCAATCGGAAGAATTACTCACTCAGAATGGAAAATTCTATTTTTCCCTCTTTTCATACCATGGCTACCCAGCACATCTTGGGACTGAAAGAACGCTTCGGTCCTCCAATCAAGAGATCTTGGCCTTTGTGTGATATCAGTTATTGTCGGATGGCTGATGTGTCATATTAATCATTCTCAGTGTCCCTTTCCTTAAAGAAGAAAAGGAGTTGGAAGATTTGTTAAGCCAAAGTCAACTTGATGAATAGAAGGAATTAACAATGCAAGAAATAGGACGTTTAGTAAGCGTTATAAACGTTTTATTGACGTTTCATAAACGTTTCTGACATTTACTAAACGTCCCAGTTCTTGCTGGGAACAAATAGAATTTTACGGAGTGAAATAGATCTCGGCTCTCGAAATAGATCACTTTTATTAAGTTTAAATATAACTATGATTATTTTAATTTATACCTTTAGGAAAGAATTGACCCCAGACAGGGAGACAAAAGCCGCTTTTAAAAACCCTTATTCACCCTAATAAGATCTCAAGAGATGCTTTTAACGAAGTATTGGAGCTGATTTTAAATTTGATAGCAAAATCAAATTAATCCGATTACCTTTACTTCTTTCGATCTTATTTTAAAATTAACAACACAAGTTCAGCAATTTACAATTAAGCTCATGTTTCATCTGCTTTTGTTCCTTATATAATACTATTCTTGTTTGATGAACCACATTTACAATGTTTCATAATGTTCATTCATTTTGCCAAGAAAATTAATATGGGCTATAAATGTGACGCACGAGAGCTTAATGGTTCTGGAAGAATTAGAAAACATAATGAAAGAATCCATCTTTTTTTTAATGGCAGAGACTCGTATTCAAACACTTTTTCCTCGTTCGTTTGTGTAGAAAGCGTTCAACTCATGGGCCAGAAAGATGGCAGTCTTGTTTACGTGCCGAAGCAAGCGATAAAGAAGGAGATATTGGAATTTTAAAGACTCGTTTTTCAATTTCAAACGTCTTCTATGCAGGTAAGTTTTATACGAACTGTTTTAAGAGGTGGAGAACCAAAATTTTATATATTTGATATTGTCATATTTACCGCGACAGTAGTTATCGCGGAAAACAATCATTATGTAAAACATTACGCAGTTGGGGTTCTGCAAAAGGAAGGTGAATTTGCTTATAGTAATATTAAATATTTAGAAACTCAAACAGTTAAACTGGTTGCAGTCATGATTTGAATCTTGTACTCGAAAAAAATAGGCTTCCACCCGAATGAAAATGGTATTCCTCACCTGTTAGTCGAAGCTATGAAATCTCAATATTCCCTGCAGTTGTGTGGTTACCTTTCAAAAAATAGTTCGACATTTTCTTACAGTCTATTAAAAAAGTTGAAGAACCCATCATTAAGCTACTAATAAAAGGGCAGCTCTCAGTAGTTACCCCTCTGAAGGAAGATACAGCGGTTTCGTAAATAACATTTTTGATACATTCTTAAGAATCATAGAAGGAGACTTCATACGCCAAAAATTATAGACTTTCTGCGTATTTCCCGGCTTTCGTTTTATCAACAGAATGTCGAGATTCTAATTTCCAGAGAAATTCGTATGATAGGATTTTACGGTTGTTGAAACGGGATTCATGAGTACAAGAGAGAAAAATAATTGCTAGAATCAGTTTCTATACCAAGTTATTCGTCACCAAGAGTAAGATCACATTCTGTATACTGGAATATTTCGTTTATGTAATATAAGCAGTCGTAATTTCATGTTAAACCAATATCATCTTAATTTCATAGAATCCTAATCACCTGATTGACTCCAAAAACTATGGGACCACGAGACATCATTATATAGAAAACTGCCATATCAAATTTTTGAGACACCAAACACTTTTTGATGAAAGAAAGAATGCAGAACGATTCATGAAAAAACAGAAGATTACGCACATTCTTGGGATTAAACTCTACAAAAATGAAAGTTTAATTATACCAAATAAATTCAAGGTACATAAAGTGCTGAAATCTGTTTGTGTGTGTGTGTGTGTGTGTGTGTGTGTGTGTGTGTGTGTGTGTGTGTGTTAACCCCTCCGTCTATACTCTATAGCCTTGGGCGGTTCGAAGTTGACGTGGGTTCTGGTTAGGTGGCAGCAACGGATTTGTTACTCTGGTACCGTATAGGAAATCTCAGAAGTTTCTCTTATACTACTCTCCGATTTCTTCTTGTAGTGGATCGGAGCATTCTGTGAGGCTTACTAAATTATCTGAAGGTTCCCCAATTCTTCTTATAACGTATCGGGAAATTATTTTTCTCTATTTAAGACTAAGTTCTCTGAAGGGAGCAAGGCTCGAAGAAGACAAAGATTTTCTCTGACTATAAATTACTACTAAAATGTTACAGGTAATGCTCAGCCTCTAAGTTAGATCAGTCAGATCAGAATAATACATTGGACAAAATTTTATGGTATTTTCTACTGAATATTTACTGACATCATTATTATTTAATGCTGATCTGTTTTTGTTTTTTATTCTCAATAAGCTGATTTACTTTGTAAAACACTTAAAGACAAAACAAATAATTTTGCTGTAGCAGTGTTTAGACTGCTAAGCAAGAGGAAGCCATATTTTTATTTCAAACCGCATATTGACAAATCTGATGTTATTATGATCTGCTGAGTTAACTAAAAATGGAAATTGAAATATGCCTTCCCATCACGAATTACAAACAAACATGCACATGGGCGAAAATTAAAGGCTTATGGTTAAAAATTAAACGTTAAGCAGGACATGACTTCATCTTTTACAACGAAGAGATAATGTATACAGGAAATGAACAAGATTACATTATTAAGCTAAGTCTACGAAAATGATTAAGTGGTTTACAAAGACATTATTCACCAATTATAAAATAGAAAGCAAATCAAAATTTTATCCAAACTCGTGTCAGCGTTATACGATTTTGGACTTGATATGTCAAAATGAATATATGAATAAGAATATAGGGATTATATAAATATATGAAGTATACGAATGAACATAAGAATTATATAAATGAATATAAGAATTATATGAATGTAGGAATTATTCAGTGTTCATTTATATATATATATATATATATGCAAGAGTATACGCCAGTTAAATAAAACCATTTAATAAACACACTGAATGCGAAGATTTTTTCCTGCGGAAATGTCTCATTCAAAGACGAAACTCAAGAACGTGAAATGAGTATTTTCCCGAAAATGGAAACGGAGTGGAAAAGCTTTTTCAGAAAAGAGGTTCTTGAAGCTTTGCATAGAGGCACTCTTCATACTTTTAAGCCAAGATTTCATTAGTTCATTTTTTTTTTTTTTTTTGCGTTCTTTTAGCTCATCTTCTTGCTTCCTCTTAAAATTCAAAGGAAACCACTAACTCAGAAGTAGTTTCTCTTTGCTATTCATAACATTTTTAACGTTATTCGACAGATTTACATCACCCGTTGCCAGCGTCCGTAACTAAGTAGGTAACGTTGTTTCATTATACGCGAAGCGAAGACATTGATATCGGGGGGGTTCGAATCCTGATACTGGTAATAATAATAATAGGAGAGTTGGAGTAATGGGCCGCATTAGTTGGCCTAAGCGCTGTGCCAGTTTCCGGCCCTCCTGACTAATTACATCGCCCGTCAGACAGTGGTTGTGAATACAGAAAAAAAGTTGATTTAGTTTTTCTCTAAGTGGAGGGCAGGTGGACATATTATTTAGGGAAACGGTCAATAAAACAAAGATTAACTGCCTTTTTGCTCCTTTCGTTACGGACCCTGAGTGGAGTAATCTTTAAATGTAGAGTATCTTCCCTTATAGTCCAGTAAATAAGGAAGTATCTGAAGATAATATTCAGACAAATGTGGTTTCAGAATTACTGGAAACTTCCGTTTCTTGAAGATAGAATATATACACGGAACTATCTTTTTGTTATATATATATATATATATATATATATATATATATATATATACTCAGTGGTGTAGTGCTAAATAAAGAAGTGAGGGAACGCATTTTGAAAGTGTTACTCAGATGCGGGGGGACAATGGCGAGCGCGGCGAGCCCATACAGCTGGGGGTCCGGGGGCACTGTAAGCCCCCCCGGAAAATCTTTTGAAATCTGACCAATTTCAGGGATATTTTGAGGTCATATGCACTGGATATTAGGATATATTCCAAGGTTGAAGATGCAGTATTTCCAGTGTCATTAGATATACGACATCCAGTACGATCAATAAAAATAGCTAACAACTGGAATGATTAACTAAAAAAAAGTTAACAACTGGTACGCCGTGGTGACTGTTTCACCAGATCTTTATAGGCTAGCATTGCCTCAGTCGAAGCTAAAAGAAATGAAACAGTTAATGATTCTTTCTCATATTTCTTCTAGGGTGGGAATTAAAATTTCATGACGTTAGAGATTTGTAAGTTCGGATTTATTTGAAACAGTGAGGGAACGCCGTTCCGTCTACCAAAAAAAGTAAGGGAACGCCGTTCCCACGCGTTCCCACAGCACTACACCACTGTGTATACTAGTGTCATTGACGTTCCACCTCACCAAAATATTTGAAAGAATAGTCAGAGAGAAAATCTATGACTTTTTGGAGACATTGGAAAGATTCAACGAAAATCAGCACGGATTCCGATCAGGAAGATCATGCCTATCACAACTTATAGAGCACTATGACAATATCCTAGATGCACTTGAAGGCAATAAAAATTATGATGTCATATACACGGATTTTGCTATAGCTTTCGACAAATGCGATCATGGTATACTAGTGCATAAAATGAAACATATGGGAATAACAGGCAAAGTGGGAAAATGGATCTACAACTTCCTCAGAGAACGTCTACAGGTCGTCAATATTCAAGGTGTATCATCATCAGAATCAGAAGTACGCAGCTCAGTACCACAAGGTACAGTACTGGCCCCACTCCTGTTCATTACCATGCTAACAGACATAGACAGTGGAGTAAACAGCAACAGTAGTAACATCCTTTGCGGACGATACAAAGATCAGCAGAAAAATCAGCGATGCAAATGAAGTGGAGGCCTTGCAGAGGGACACGAACAAAATATACACATGGTCAGAAGACAACAATATGACTTTTAACACCGCGAAATTTCAGCTCTTGAGATATGGTAGAAATGAGGAACTTAGACTACATATCATGCTCCAGATAGACAGGAAATTCAGAGAAGCACGAAAGCGGTCGACTTAGGGGTAATAATGACCGATGATGCCAAATTCGAGAGACAAAATCAGATAGAGATAAACAAAGCAAAAAGAGTCGCGGGACAGGTACTAGGATCGTTCAAAAGGAGGGACAAGACAACAATGATTCCCCTGCTGAGAACAGTGATCATACCAAAACTTGAATACTGCTCAGTTTTGACGTCCCCATATAAATCTGTACTCCATGGAAAGAAGAAAGAGGTACTGTACACCATAATCTACATATGGAAAATGATCGAAAAACTGGTACCAACCTCAGACTAAACCCGATTACCATCCTTATCCTTATCCTTTCCTTATGTTGTTTCATGCGTTGGTCTCTCTTCACACGGAGGTCAAGCTGGTGGCCCCGCCCCGCCATCCAAACAACGCTGAAAAATTAGGAAAGGCAGAATGTGTAGTGTTCCCAAATTAAAGGCCTGACAAGGGACCTCCTCAACACTAAAGGAAACTAGCTTGGTTGTCAGGGGGGGCCAAGACTTTTTAACTAGCTTCCAAAGGACCTCAGAAATGTTACAGGGGTCAAAGTTGAAGTCTTCAAGAGAAGACTAGATGCCTGGCTCAGGACGGTACCGGATGAGCCGGGTGTACCTGGCTATGTGCAGTGGAGAACGCAAGAGAGCAACTCGCTCCTCCACCAGGTGTATATACAAGACTGTTTGCAAATGGTTTGGAAGGTTTCGAGAAGGAAATGAGTCTTTGGAAGATGATGAAAGAAGTGGTCGTCCGTCCGTCTTGTTTGTAACAACTTCATCTCCGTAGACAGCTGCAAGTATTCCGTGCGTTTCTGTAGCCGTCTTATCAAGTTTAAAACAAAATTTGATGTTTGCGCGTTGCTCAAATTTCGATATTTTCTGCAAAATCGCCAGACGCCACAAAAACGCCCTCACACGAAGCAATGACACGGCGCACTGGTGTGCAGTTGAATGGTGTTTGTTGGCATCTGGCAAGTGGCCAAGGTGACGTCATCAGCCATACACACTGACATCACCTCGTGACACGCGTTCATTAGTTGCGAGACTATTTACCGAACTTTTTGATCACACCTCGTATATATATATATATATATATATATATATACTCTCCTTGCAATTTCTTTTCAAAGAATGCATCTATGTCAGGTATCGCTTTGTCACTTTTTGGGGTACTAAAAACTGATTCATACTGGGCTCTCAATGTTTCAGATATTTCTTTTGGATCGTCGGTTAGTTCATTATTTCTCTTCCTTAAGGGCCCAATAGCGGCGAGCGTTTTTGTTTTCTTTTACGCATAGCTACAGAAGTATTTTGGATTTTCCTTTATTGCTTCTACCGCCTTTTCCTCTTCCCTCTCTGTATGGTCCTTAATCAGGGCTTGTATTTTCCTATCGATACCCTCCAGTTTTTCCTGTATTACTTTCCTGGCATTATCTCCGCAGTTGGCTAACTTTGACTCCACTCTCTTTCTTTTGCGGAATATTCTTCTCTTTTGCCTCTCTCGCCAGGTCTCTTTCCTTATGGCTGATTTCGGAGCATATTTTTCTAAAATTCTCAGCGTTTTTTCTTCCAAGGTTGTTAGCATTTCTTCAGTTGTTTTATTCTCTAAAACTGTTCTCCACTCTATTTGGGCCATGTGCGATCTGATTGCTTCCCAATTTATAGTCTTGAAGTTTAAGTTAAAGGCCCCACATTTGCTTCTTTCCTCAATATGTGTATTATCTTTTAATGTTGTCATCATATGTGTTGATATCTCGATTAAGTTGTGGTCTGAGATAATGGTTGGGGTTATTTTTATATCAGCAATCAAATTCGTGTTATTCGTGAATACCAGATCTAGGCAGTTCTTTTTTCTGGTATTTTCTGTTATCTCCTGTGTCAGCATAAACTCATTTGTGAGGGCCATTAACATTTTTGCTTGCTCCTAGTGTATATATATATATATATATATATATATATATATATATATAATATATATAATATATATAATATATATTCCTATCCACCTTTGTATTTTATAAATGGGAAGTTAAAGTCTCCGCAGATCATTATATTGGGGGATTATTATATTAGCTTTCTGATGTTATCAATGGCCTCCGAGAATTTTTTCGGTTGGGTGTTGGAGGTCTATAGATGACTATTAGCTTCACGTTTAGTTTTTCTATTTTCACTGATAGGAGTTCCACAAAGCTGTTTGGTTTACTTATTATCGTCTCTGTCATATGACCTTCATGTACATATATAGCACAGCCACCTTTACGTCTCGTTGTTCTATCCGCTCTTAGTAAGTTGAAGTCCTCTATATTTATCTCTTTCTTATCAATACAATGTTCGCAGTTTTCACAATTTCCTTGGCAATCCTTAAGATGAGTTTTTGTCCGCCCTTGTTTCGTCCATAAATCCTTTCAGGTACGAAACTTTGTTGAGTGATTGGTTTGGTCTTATTCCTTGAATATTAGCCAGGACAATATTTATGTTCTTTGTTTTTCGTTGCCTCTTGTGTATTTTAAGTTCGTTTTCCTTTGATATCGCTTGTTTCGTTGCCCTATGATCCTCCGAGAGAGACCCGTTTCCACCTATCTGTTCTGATAGCTTCTTGCCCGGAAGCGGTTTGGCTCGGGGGTTTTCAGCTGTGTCAACTGCATGCGTTGGATGATATTTAGCAGCCGTATCGTGTCTGCGATGTTGAAAAAAAATTTTTGTTCGCTTATTGCATTTAAACTTCGTCCTTTGTTCTTTGGGTCAGTCGGGAGATGTTGATAGTAGCATTTTTTCCCGTACTTGCAGGTTCCATATTTTGCGTAAGTCCTGCAGATGTCCGGGTGGTAGAATTTGCATCCGTCTCCAAATTTACAATGACCATTATTATAGAAGAAATTACATATTGGGGGATGTTCATAGATACATTGTCCGCTTTTAAATCTGCAATTATCTTTTATATAATATCTGCATACTATAATTCCTTCCCCATATTTACTCGGGGCCTTTGTTATTTGCTCCTTATTGGGGGACAGTTTCACTCCGTTTTCTTGATTGCCCTCTTGTCTTTTCCTATTTGCGTTAATGTCCTTCATTGCCCTTATACTATCTGTTATCTTTATACTCTCTTTCGCCTGCATTGTTTCAGGCCTCGTTGTGTGACAGAATTTGATTTTTTTCTACTTCGCCTTTTTTCGTTTCTTCTGTTTTCCTCCGTTCTTTATTCCCACTTTCCTCTTTCATTTTCTTCTCGTGGTCTCTTTCTACTTTAAATACTGTAAAAAAGTTTATTTCGGTCATATATATATATATATATAAAAGGTTGAGTCATGTTTTAAAGTTTGAACCAATTTTTCTTCATATAAATTGCATACACTCTGTTCTCGTACATTATTCGGATAAAATAAAAAAAAATTGAAAATGTTTGAAGCGTGCAGACGAAACGTTGGGTTGAAAATCAACAAAGCAGTAACTTTGTTTTACTCATGAATAGTCCTCAAGAAAATTTATTTACTTGAAAGAAATATTTGTCGAACTTTAGAGAATGCCTCAAAATATAAATAATAATTATTATTATTAATATAAATAATAATAATAATAATAATTATTATTATTATTATTATTATTATTACGAACAAATCTAAATTTATTTTGGAGAAAATATCGATAATAAATGTAAAATTTTAGACGTATATTTGCGGATACTTGATAACGAATGAGTGAAAAAAAAAAAACTTAACGCCAAATCTACCAACAAAGGCGTTTATACTCATAATGAAGACTGGGATATTCCTCGAAATCACAAACTATCCGTAATTAAAACTTTAGTAAGGAAAACGTACAAAATTACGTTCTATTTGAGCTTGTTGAGGTCAAAAGACTATCTCAGAACTTAACAAATAAACAATGGTTCTCTGCATAGTATTGTTAAAACCCTTAACAAAGAATGTTTGAAAAAAGCTTAACATCTGAAGGAAATAAAAATGCTTAAAAGGAACTGTACAAAAATATATGTTATGTCAGAATGAATGGAATTCAAAGAAAAAATTCAAGATTATTCCAAAGCAAAAATAATGAAATTTTAAACCCTGGTGATTTTTTTTTTTACTTAAATTAACATCACAATTGTTAACTAGAAAAAAAAAAAACATTTGACAGTGTGTGTAATAGCGTTGTATATCAATTTCATTACTAAAGGGAGAGAGAATTTCACTTATATTCGTAATACAATGAATAACATTCCACTTAAGGACGGTACAACGCGAATACAAGACGAGCAAAGTCCGTGAACGTATTAAAAACCGCTACCAACAGAACCACCCGGAGTGGACCGAAAGGTCTTTAAGACTTCTTCTTGTCCTTACAACTCCTCGTAACTAATAATGAACACCTTTTTCAGCTTCACAAAGAGCCGTATTTCTATCACTTCTTAGAAAGTTCTTCCGTCAGCCACAACCACCTTTTATAAAGTACAACTTATCATCCGAGTTTTCTACAGATTGGCAAAATTTCATCAATCTGTTGAACTAATTCATCTCTCTTTTGTCAACTGCTTTCAGCTATTTGAAATTTAAATTAAATACTGTATAAACTAAGCTAATTTCGGACTTACGTCACGCTCATATTTACATCATCAAGTCGAACAAAATTCCCTGAAATGTTATTTGTTTATATTAAAATTTCTTTAATTTTAGCAAAAATACAATTATATACATTTCACTTTCTTTATGCTGTTAATGCGTGCACATAACGCAAACAGCAGTAAACGGTTTATTACGTCAAGCAACTATTCAATAGCTTCCATATGTACCGCTGACGTAAGCTTTATTTTTCAGAGGAGGCAGACAAATGCTGAAGACAGAAATTGGAAATCTCATAAATTTTACAATTAAATTCTTGTCTTAAAATTGTTGCTCTATAATAAGTTAATAGAGAAGATGGATTTTCATTTCATATATACGAGTGTGTGTGTATATATATTAAAATTAACGGTATTTACGACTAAAAGAAATAGCTTAGAGCCTTAGAATAAGACCCATTCAGAACACTTTTTAAAAAAAAATTTATACGAAAGCATTCATTGTACAGGTACAAATTCTTTCAGCCATGCTCCTAATTAGGGAAAACTGATAGACATTTCCAGTATCTGTTAAAAAATATTCATCATAGCAAACATGAAAAAAAAATTTAGACTGAAAATTACGTCAGCATAAAATTGATGTGATGTAAAACAATGTCACTGTCAATTGTCACAAACCAAATTTGTAGAAAATCCTCACTCAGTTTTTAGGAATTACCTCATCTCGGTAAATGAAATGAAACACTAATTCCATCACAACTGACGTAATTTCAGCCGTGTTCTGTGTGAAGTGAAGTTGGATTAATACTTGAGCTTCTCACCTTGACCTTGTTGAAACGTTAAATATCTCTCTTACTGACTTAAAAAGTTTGAACGGAAACTCCATTAAACAAATTAAAAAAAAATTTCATTATTAATTTTGAAATAAAATTTCTTAAATAGATGACTTTTACAGCGAGATTTTAATTAATTTTAAACTTAATTAAAAAAAATTAAATTAAATTAAAAATTGTAACTGATAATAAACCGTTTATTTCCTTGACATTAAAATAAGATTAATATTTGTGCAAATTTAATCTGTATTTTTTACCTTATATATATATATATATATATTAATATATGATACACACAGACCGTGCATGGAACAAGGAACTCTTCTAGGAAAATAAATCCACTATAGTCCGAATAAGTAATGGTAAATGACAAATACTATAGTTTTTTTTTTTCATGATGCTAGCCCGACGTGGGCAACGGGTCACTCGCAAAGAGGTCCCAAAAATATAGCTTCCTCACCAGCTATCTGCAAAGCAGATAGGATCCAGCTTTGGGACAGGATCTAGGGTTTAAAGCAGCCTAGCCCAGCTACATTTAGAACCTCAATATAAGCAAAAAACTCGCTGCCTTCACGTCATATATATATATATATATATATATTATTGGATTGAACTCAGAATGGTCCCCTGAGGCTCTTTCATGATATACACAGACCGTGTATGAAATAAGGAACTCTTATGGGAAAATTAAATCCACTATAGTCCGAATAAGTGATGGTAAATGACAAACACTGTATCTGCTTTGCAGATAGCTGTTGCAGATAGCTAGTGAGGGAAGCTATATTTTTGGGACCTGTTTGCGAGTGACCCGTTCCCCACGTCGGGCTAGCATCATGAAAAAGAAAAAACTATAGTATTTGTCATTTACCATTACTTATTCGAGCTATAGTGGATTTAATTTTCCCAGAAGAGTTCCTTGTTCCACGCACGGTCTGTGTATATATATATATATATATTATGTAAAATACAATAACCGTATAACATAATTGACATAGGAAAATTGCCTAAAATATCAAGTTAAAAACTCAATGAAAAAATAAAAATTTTAAAAAGCGAAACGGAATTAAAATAAAAAGAATAAAAGACTAAAAAAAAAAAAAATAAGAGAATAAGCTTTCGAAAGACATTCAGTTTCCGACCATCTTCGTTCACGTTCGTGGAAAATATGAACGACCAACATCGTCTTTTTTATATATATATATATTTCGTTCTTCTTTTTACCCATTTTCTTCTGTTCCCTTCTTCTCTTTTAGTCCCCTTCATTATGCGTCATTTCATTTAACTTTCTTCCACCTGCTTCCTCTTCCACCTCCTTTCTCTTCCTCTTCCTCCTCACGCAATATTCATAAACTTTGTTTTTCGTATAATCGCGGCCATCTCTCCACCTCGAAAGGGACTCTTGTATTTGAATGACGGGACAAAAATTGCAAATTCTCTCTCCTTTTCTTAAATCCTTTTTTTTTAGTACCAGGAACTGGCACAGCGCTCACGCCAATTAATGCGGCCCATTGCTCTAACTCCTTAATAATAATAATAATAATAATATAATAATATAATTATTATTATTATTATTATTATTATTAGCAGCATGATTGGGGTTTGAACCCCCGACCTCAGTTTATACAGGGAAATGGTGTTACCCACTAAGCTTGGACACATGTTTATACATATGTTCGTATGTAGTTGTTGAATTTTTAGGACTTATTGACACGCCTATAAACGATAAAGACTCGTTTCCAGTTCATCGTCAAAGAAGTTGTAAAATTTAGTGGAAAAATTAGACTTCCCGCAACCTTTTATACAAAGAAGTATTATCTTCTATTGTCTCAAATCACTTGTAAAAAAAAGAAGTTTTGAGGACCATTCCTTCTATCTAAAGAAGTTACGTATCATTAAAAGAAGTTATCGTATCATCTGACAAAAAGTTTTGATACCCAAAAGAAGCCAAAACCTCCCCCTGTAGAATGCACCATCAAAAAGAAGTTATGACTTCTAAATTTAGAAGGTTTTATTTTGAATGTACGAGTTGTTTGTTTAGTTAAACTGAAGCTCAGATGAACACTTATGTATTTCGACTTGTAATTTAGTGTTTTGTTAATATTTTCTCTGTCGTATAAGTGTTAATTATTTCATCTATAACACAATTATAAAAATTCTTCAACATTTCTCAGCTTATTTTCGGGTTCCTCAAACTTTTTCAGTTATTATTATTAGCATTTTTATTATTAACATTTACCTGGAATGTTAATAATTTCGATAAATTATTTATCAACATTTGTTTATATTTATTTTTTCTTAAGGTTTGATATCGAGCAATGTCATAAGTACCGTCAAACTAGGCTCCTCCGGCGGCGTATAAAAGATAGCAGCAAAAATTTCGAGTAACGTCCAAATGAATCCTAAGCATTTAAAAGAAAAACAGTATTTTTTTCAATCATAGCAACTTTTACCTCAACAGCGAGAGCATACATCTATTTCTCCCCAAATTTTGTTATCGAAATGACGTAACATTACTGATAATTAATTAGTAAGTGAGAATACGCAGTCTTTTGAAAATAAGGAAAAATAATTCTTCAATACCAACAAGATGTTCTTCTTTATCTGAAACTTTGCATGCCATGTAGTTTGAAATTTTATTTTGTACATCGGATACGGTCCATGTTTCGATGGAGAAATCACACGGTCATGCCGCATTTAGTCGACAAGATATTTTATCGCCAAGTTTTGGAGGCTTATATTATGTTCGGTTTGCATAAATTAACATAGGCTAGGTTCGGTTAGGTTAAGTTATTTGAGTGTCAATGAAATTTCCTCACACGCATTCTTCCGGATAAATATAGCCTATAAAGTCCCATGATTTGCATAATGTTTAATATGCATAGTATAGCATATTATGAAACTGAGGTTCTACAGGGTGAGCGAAAAGTCCCTGTGCACCTGTCCACTTCCAACACAGTGCAGGTACAGGTTCACTACACTTCTTGCAGGTGCACAGGGACTTTTCGTTCACCCTGTATAATTCAAATAAAGTAACTGCAAATAAAATAACGTTTTCCCGTTTTAAGTTTTGCAATGAACTGTAATTATAAACATGTATTACTGCGTTTAGGTGCCTAATTAAGACAAAAATAATGAAAGCGCCTAAAATTATTCAAGAAAGTGCTTTTTTTAATATTCATTACATGATATAAATTTCATAAACCTTCGTTGAAAGTAATTTTTAGATTTGCTCTGTCTGCGTATGCTAGCTGTTCTTTTTTTGGTCAGTTCATACATAATTTACGTGACGAGGTGCACGGAGGATTATTCTTTTAAAAATTAATTTAAAGCAGGGTTGATTATGACCTACATTAAAATTAGTTAATTTATATTGCAAACTCTTATTATTGCTGTTATATACAGTAAAATAGTTTAATATTCTGGATCACATTAAGTATAAAACTAATATATATATTTAAGTTTGGTTACGTACAAATTTCAGTCTGAAGTACGTTCGAAGTTTCCTCGTGGTTAAATTTTCAACGCTATTTTTACAATATTATATAGGTATGATAATGGCTTATTGGCTATTTATACAGTATGTTTTCTTGTGACCTGTTTAAACTTTAAAGATATCAATTCAAGAACTGTTTAATATCAGCATGCCTAACATTCCAAAATTCAAAACCTACCACAGTCCAAAAGAAGACCTCGGAAAAATAACATAAAGACAGCCCCTAACCGTCCGTAAAATAAACATTATTTGAATCACTATAACGAGTCATTCTCAAAGAGGACAGGAATCAACCAAGGAGAAACGACAAACTTCTCAACGGTTATGAGTCTATAGAATTATTTTCCCCGTAAAAATAGATGCTTTTTTGGAAAGTTCTTTTTCTTACAATACACCTAATAATAGTCCAGAGACTACTTAGGATTTACAGTTATTAGATTACTAATGAAAGGACTTTTCATATATAAGTGACAATGGTTATTATACGCCATTATTCAAAAATTTCTGAACTGAAATTATACTAAACAGTGTTTAATATATTTCGTATTTTGATTTTTTTTTCGCGTTTTTTTTCAACATATATATATATATATATAATTATATAATAATTTATATATATATAATATATATATATATATATATATAGATTATATAAGTAACTACTGAATATAAACAACAAAAGTAAAGAAGAAGTAAGAGTAGCGGGGAATGAGGCTGCAATGAAAGATGGGAGATTGCAAGGTGCAAAACAACGTTTTATATTGAAGGTAATCTCCGCTCATAAGCTTGCAGTTACATGCAACATTTTCAATGTTTATTGAAACTCGTTTCTCTCTATCGAAAATGTAGATGGAAATGCCCTCAGAATAGAGGGCCCAAACTCTTCTTGAACGCGCTGCCGAAAAACTGAAGAACCTCCAGAACACACCCGAATAATTTCAAGAACCAACGCGAACAGGTTCTTGCGCAAAGTCCCTGACAAGCCATGCGTAGCTGGCTACGAGAGCATGAAGAGTGGATGCTGCAGAGGGGTCGACCGCAGTTCGGTCCTGAGCCGTCGTTCGAAGACCTCAAGTAAGACTCGAGTAAAATCATGAAAGATACACATATATGTACGTTATGCACCATATAAGTATGTATGTATCAGTGGCGGCTCGTGACTTTCAGTTATGGGGGTGCTGCCTTCAGAAATTGCGAACAATTGTGTCGATTATATATATATATATATGAGAGAGAGAAAAGTCTGAATAGATAAATAGATAACTACTCGCTACTCAGTCATAAAAATAAGTAAATAGTATCATAAAATCATTATAGGGTATTACGCTTAACGGGTAATTTTCGATTTGCCAAAAATTTTATTTATAAACAAATTCCATTCTTCTGTTTTTATTCTGAGTTAAAACTATTCTAAGAATGAAAGCTATATATTGTAAATAATCCATTATTATATAATTAACTTCAATCTCACGACAAAAATAAATGATAAGAATCATTGATAAATGCAATTCGGAAATTAAATTTCCGAATTAGCAAACGATACAGCAACACACTACCACGTCAAACAAACAAATCGGCACTGCTCTGTCCACAGTGCTTTGGATCCTCTTAAACCCGCGATTCTGACTCGCTCTTCGTACGTCCGCCACCGAGGTTTTCAAGCGTTTCGAACAAAATCTGTGAACTGTTAGTACGCAGTTCCACGGGAAGGCTGAAGCTACTTTCGTGATTCATTCTTTCGGCATTGAAATAGTTTAAGGAAAAAAGGATATACCGGTAATCTGATTTAAAAACTCAAAGTTCATTGAAAAAAAACAATCAGAGAGGCTATTTTAAATATTTAAATATAAAGATCATAAGATCATGGGGGTGCTGCGGTTCCACAGTGCCTACTGCGAGCCGCTCCTGGTATGTATGTACGTCAACTATACCTAATTATGTGCGAAAATGACTAAATAAAGCGCTTCACAAATTAAGTTAAACTAAAACTGAAAGTGAGAGGTACTCGTAAGGGAAAACTCAAAAGGACTGTTGTGAGAGTTGGTGCCATTGCGTAGAGATGCCACCCGCGCTCAACAGCCGTTTTTCGGGTTTTGGGGATAAGAGGAATTTGTTGTTGTTTTGGAGTTATTTAACCTCCTTCGCAACGGCAAAGGTCGTGTGACGGAGGGATCTACAATTGTAAGTTGGATCTAAACCATGGGTCAGTTGGGTCGCTACATCATCGGACCTATTCAGCTACTGAACATAGCCAATGTCGCTTAACCTCGTTGACCGTACGAGACGCGGTTTTTCGACGTGTCACAATATAGCCCCGAAATAGGAAGAATGTGGAAGCCTAAAAGCTGTATTGAATTTTTTTTGTTACTGTACTGTTAAAGGTGAAATTAAGTGCAGCGAGGTTGGAACAAGCAAGTATCTATAAAAAATGACACAAATGTAATTTTTTCAAGCGAGACATCTGATATATTAATATATATATATATATATATATACACACACACACACACTGTTTGATTCATACAAGTTATGCAACACGTGCAACAAGACTCTTCGCAGGTGGGAGCTCCCAAATCGAACATGTTACAGCAAGACGAATTTCCATAAGCAATCAGAACAGTATCTATTGAAACAGGTAAAGTGTAAAGGAAATTTCTCCGATGATCACAGTGCAACGAAACTTGCAATATTGAAAGACAATGAAAATGAAATTCAAAGAAGGCGAAATAAAAAAATAAAATAAAATAATCTTAGAATATAGTGAAGGTTGAAAGCTTTATACCTGAAAGGATTTATGGGAGAAATAAAAGCCTCCTTCACACGACTCGCTGAAACACATCTATACATAAGATTGCCAAGCAAACTGTTAAAACTAGGAGTATTGTAAGGATAAAAAGAAATACAAGTCAACAGTTATAACGTACCACGAGCTGACAGAACGGAGAGATGAAAAGGAGGCTGTGCGTACATACACGAAAAACATGTATAGCAGAAATGATAGTAAGGAAACCACGGAGGATAAGTGGCTTCTCAGAAAAAGGGGATTATACGTACATCTTTGTACGTAGAGCTTTTAACAGCAAATATTGAAGAAATAAACGTGGTGGTATTCGACAAGAGTTTGCATGGAGAGCGTGATCGAGTTGCTACAGTCCAAGGAATATTATCAAACTCTGAAGTACCACAAGGAACTGATTTGCTCCGCTGCTAATTAAAATCACGGTTACTGATATAGATAATGAAGTTACTAATAACAGCAGAGTAACATCGCTTGCTGATAATACAAAAAATTAGCAGCAAAATGAAAAACTCAGAAAACAGTAACATGAAACTGATTACCGAAACGATTCAACTCCAAACATACAGAGGAATTGAGAAACTAAAATTTATGGACTACTCTACCACAAATGGACAGGAAATTCAGCGCAAAAGATTAAAGAACTGTAATGACTAATGATGAGGAACTTCAGACACAAAAGTAACAAAAAGACAGTAAAATATAACAGTAATCGAAAAATAACTGAACAAATACTGAGAACGTTGATCATATACAGAAAAAAAAACTTTCGCAACCTTCTATACATAGAAATATTATCTTCTATTGTCTCAGATCACTCCAAAAAGAAGTTTTGAGAGACATTTCTTCTATCTAAAGAAGTTATGTATAATTAAAGGAAGTTATTATATCATATGACAAGAAGCTTTGATACCCAAAAGAAGGAAAAAACTCGTAAATTCAGAAGGTTTTATTTTGAGTGTACCAGAACTGGAATATTGCTCGGTCTTAACGTCCATATATATATATATATATATATATATATATATATATATATATTATATATATATATATATATATATATATATATAAACAGGTAAAATTTATAAATTAGAGGAAATTCAAAGAAACTTCACAACAAAAATCAATAGAGTCGAAGAATCAGACTATCGAAAATAACCATGATTTCACTCGAGCACATTAATGTATATATTTCGTAAGAGGGGATTGTAGACACCAATCGACAGGGAAGTAAGTACTCCTTTAGGGGGACGTTAGGCAGGATACAGGGAGTGCCGAAACTTCCGTTTCTCCTGTCACTGTCCTCCTTAGCTGATCTTTTTCCGTGTCTCATCTATCCTGTGAATAGTCCGGCACGTTCTCAAACACACACACACACACACACACACACACACACACACACACACACCACACTTCTCCCTCTATTTTTCAGTACACATACGTACATTTTACACACTACACGAGCTTTTCAAAATTAAAAAAGAAAAAAAATAGCATCGTGAGCCTCAGAGACCTTGATTTCGACTCTCTTATATAATGGAGGGGGAGGGCATTTTTGCGGCGCTCACCCTTGGCTCCTCCTTCCCATATGAAAAAAAATTCAACACAAATTTTCCAATTAAATCAAACGTAATACCTTAATAAACAACAACCAGTGGATCACCTCAACACTCATTGTGAATAATGAACGCAACACACACACACACACACACACACACACACACACACACACACACACTTTTTAAATTGTAAAAACTTCACAGCACCGAATAGATATATAAAAAAAACTCTTGTAACAAACTGAACGCACTCATTAAAAGGTCGAAATCGTATTGCTATTCTTAACAAAAATTAACGAACAACAAAATCCATTCCCAAATGAACGACGAAACACTGAAGAATTTAATCAACACAAAACGAAAACAAATCCCCCTTTTTTTTTCCCCCTTCACACAAAGTGGAAATTCTTGCAATGATCTCGGAAAAATAACCAATTTATTACGCAATCTTTTTTTTCCCCCTTCAAATATCAGCTCCAATACAACAGCCTCCAATCTCGAATCTAAATTCTGACACTCACCGCCAACAACATGACTTTTTTTTATGCAGGTAGGAAGGGCCAAGGGGCCACAACCTACCTCAAACTCATTTCTCCTTGATCCAATTCTATACGGAACGACACCAAAACGACATCAATATGATCTCAGTAAAATATGTAAACCATATATTCCCTGGCTGGCTAAGGTAATCCCTGTATTCAAGTCGGGTAACCGGCCTGATCTCCGTGTTATGAGAGATGGACAATCAAAATTCCTACCAAGTTACTATATATATATATATATATAAGGAAGACCAAGGACGCAACATACAGCATGGCTTTAATAGAGATACAACATTTCGAGGGATACAACTCCCTCATCTTCAGGGCAAATTCTAAAATTATAAAAAGTAAAAAATAAGGAAAAATTTCTGAAAACAAAGCAAGAAATTATAAATAAGTCTTTAAGTAAAAGATTCCAAAAGATAAATCATAAATTTTTAAATTATAAATAATAAAAGAGAAGTAAAATTTTAAAATAGAATTACAAAAGAATTATAAAATAGACGTTACATTAAAACATTCTAAAAGGTAAATTATAAATTATAAATTATAAAATTATAAAATTATAAAATTATAAAAAATAAAAGACGAGTAAAAATTTTAAAACAAATAGTACAAAGATAAAAAATCTGAAATAAATCCAACATTAGAACATTCAAAGAAATTGGAAACTTGTCATTTAAACGAGGTTTAAGTTTATATGTTTAAACTGAAGAGGAGGGAGTTGTATCCCTCGAAACGTTCGATCTCTATTAAAGTCATGCTGTATGTTGCGTCCTTGGTCTTCCTTTTTATTATGCTTTTAAGATTTCCTAGAAACAAACCTACCAATTATATATATATAATATATATACTCTGGTTGTATGAACCCAGGCCTACTTACGCGTAAAGAAGACCATGAACGATAAAGATGTAGCAATTTCAGAGATTTAAGTTCACCAACAATGTCCAGTTACCATGGAAACTAATGCATGTGTTTTGTAGAAAACCACTTATTTGGAAGCGCATTTTGGGAGTAACTATTATACAGAGCTGGGCAATAAATAAATTGAATGTATTTAAATACTAAATACTAAATACATAGGAGAAATGTATTTAAATACTAAATACTAAATACATTTTACGAATGTATTTAGATACTAAATACAAAATACATCAATTGTATTTAAATACATTTGTAAATACATTTTAAATACATACAAATTTTAACATATGCATTCACTAATTCATGTTTTGATAAATTTCTACTTTAGGAGACACGGTGAATTTCGAAATAAATACACCACTCGATAGATCAGACGATTTTAAAAGCTTTTTCATCAATGAATTTTCCATCGCAAATTGGATTGATTGCAACGAGTTAGTTACACAGGCCCACTTAAGGCAGAGCCGTTTTGTACGATTATTCGGTCAATTTCAAGATATTTTTTGATGTCTAAAAAAACACTTACCTTCAGATGAGTGTACAGATTCGTCGTAGCATTGCTTGCAGCAGAGACTTCGTGTTTACACAGCAAGCAGGTGCACTTTACCTTATTACCGTCTTTAGATTTAATTTTAAAGTATTTCCCATCAAACAGAGGGTGCACTAAATTGTTATCTGCAGATATATCACTGTTTGATTCACCGGATTTGCTTGTTGAAGCCATGACACGCACACGATAAAGAAATCAACCGCTTTTGACTAAGAGTGGCACACAACTGATTGAACTGACACGTTGAAACATGAACCATGCTGTACTACACTGTCGACGCGTCGTACTGTGCTAGTACAGAACGTGTATTAAACCAGTAAAAGTATTTACATTTTTATATTTTGAGTATTTAAATACGTTGTATTTAAATACTCATTAAAGTATTTAAATACATTGTATTTAAATACTCATTAAAGTATTTAAATACTATATTTAAATACATGAAAAACAATGTATTTATAAATACAGTTCTAAATACACAAATGTATTTAAATACGTATTTAAATACAAATGTATTTAAATACGTATTTAAATACAAATGTATTTAAATACTGCCCAGCTCTGACTATTAATGTAACTTTAATACTATATTTATATTACCCTCTAAGTCAGTTAAGCTAACAAGGTAACAACCCCATGGACTGAGGGGAGTAGGTATAATTTTGACTCCCCTTTTTCTGAGAACGTTAACAACAGTCTTTACTGTGAAGTGTGTAGTGAACCCATTAAATAAGTAAATATTATATACCTCACCTGGCATGAGTGAGGCAAGGGTTACAAATTAACTTTTTTTCTGGCCTCCTTTCGTTTCCTACGAAAAGGTACCCTTTTGATACCCGGTGAGGATACCCGGTCAACTCTAGAACAACCTTCCTCACTCCATCTTTCCCCCGGTCTATGACCTCCAATCTTTCAAACGCAGAGTGTCCAGGCATTTCGAAACCTCTGGACCTTGATTTCGGTTTTTCCTCCTCTTTGTAAGGGAGGAAGGTGGGGCACATATTTACGGGCGCTCGCCCTTGGCCTCTCCCTTCTGCATAATAAAAAAAAAGCACGCGAAATATTGATACATTTTTGCATTCAATTTGAATAAAGCTTTCACATGATATACTATTTTTATTGTATCTTTGTTTACTTTGGTTTGTGCCCCTTATCAAAAGTTTACGCACCACCCTGTATAAGCGAGATGGCTTCCCTAACAGGAACATCTGCTTCAAGTTCTAAAAGTAAAGAAACACCCACTTTTACATCCTCTTTCTGTCTTCTGTCTTTCAAAGAAAACCAACATTTTCATTCTAAAACTTGGAAAAGCACGAAAAGAGTATTTTTTACGGCAGATAAGTTCCCTCCCCCCTCCCACCCACCCTAACTACCACCCCCCTTTCTCCCCTCCCACTTAAAGATCACTCGAACATTTAAAATAAAATCGAACTCCAAAATCTGAATTTCATTCTTCTGTATTCGATATTCATCTCTCTTTCCCTTTTAATTGAATAAATTAGGATGCATTGTAGGGTTCCTTTCAATCTTTGGTGCTACGCGGCTCTATGTGTCTACTGTATAGTCCACCATACATCACCAATGGATTTGTATGCATAGTGAAGAACACTCGCTGCGTATATGAATTCATGTATGTATAGAGATTACTTACACGCTGCATAGTAATATATCTATCTATCTATCTATCTATCTATCTATATAAGATGGCGCAAAAGCTAGGAGTCAAAGAAGCCAGAGAGAATAGATCTTTTCCGGTTCATGGCTCCTTTGACTCCTAACTTGTGCGCCACCCTATATATATATATATATATATATATATATATATATATATATATATATATATATAGGGTGGCTGTCAGGTTGGTTGTCAGGAAGCCAAGACTTTTTAACCAGCTTCCAAAGGACGTCACAGGGGTCAAAGTTGAAATCTTCAAAAGACTAGATGCCTGGCTTAGGATGATACCAAATGAGCCGGGTGTGCCTGGCTATTTGCGATGGACCAACTCACTCCTCCATCAGGCCAGGCATAGAGGTGAGGCCACCAGCTTGACCTTCGTGTGAAGAGAGACCGATGAATGGAACTTTTGTCAGGTTACCAGCTATATATATGTAGTTGTTTTGTATCATATTAATGCGTGTTTGAATTTATGATGATGTTAAAAATATATAGGGGAGGGTTGGGTAAAACAGGGTAGTTAGTGTTAATTGTTTGTAACTCGTACGTTCGTGCTTCAAACAATCTGATTTTTCTACTCACACAAGCTCTATCGTGTCCACTTTAAACTATTACGATTCATTGTTTTTCATTAACTGCTTGTAAGCGAATCTGTTTTTCCCAAAGGAGCGAGACATACCCATTTTAACCCACTGATAGGGTAAAACGGGGTACATGTGTAAAATTGTAGTTAAAACAGGTGTTTACAGAAAAAAAGAAATAATTTGTATATTTTATTCCAAACTAAATAACGCTGCAGTGTCAAAAAACCTTAATAGACCTACATAAAAGTAACGGTTCCTATAGTTAATTAGGTCAGTAAGCTACTCGCAAATTTCACAAAGAACCCTATCACGGAAGTCCTCCAAAAAAGATATACAGTATCTATTACACGGGTCCCACCTCTATACCAACGACACATGGCTGAGCAATTAGTAACTGCAGTCACAACTAGATAAAAGTATCACCCGAACAGAAATGGCGGGTACCCTGTTTTACCCTACCATCCCATTTTACCCCACTCTCCACTACGAGGATTATACCATTCATTTAAATTCTGAATGGCTGTACAGCTGGATAAAATATTATGTCGTGAAACTCTAGGTTTGCTATCGATATTTATTAGCAAGAAACATAGAACTTCGAAACAGGGCTTTTTGAACCGATTATACAGTCTCGAAAATAAGTTCGCCTGAAAGCAACATTTCTAAAGAGCATAAAAAATTAATAATTGGTACTATTTCGTTTTTGGTTTGCATATTTTATTATTTTTGGTCATAGAAATAAATTTCCGAAACAAAACAGTCATTACCAATTAGTAATTTTTGTATGCTTTTTAGAACTTTCTAACCTTTAGGCGAACTTTCTTCCGAAGCTGTACATGTAAAAAAAAAAAGTGCCTGAACATAATTCATAACTAGAGGAAGAGAACAAAGTGTTTCCAGGGTAAATAATTGTATAAACAGTTAGAAGGCAACACAAAATTATGCCAAGCAATGATTCGATTGAACTGGCACTCAACAAGGCACTACTAATACGAATGCAAATCAAGAACATCAGTTTTAAATAAAGAGCAAACTCGTTCCCATCCAGCGTTTCACTCCAGAGAAAGCGAAACTCCAACAACATGTTCCGTTATTCCATCAAAAATGCTGTTGAAACGATGAGTTAAACCGTAAATGGTTATTTTAGAGAATAAATTTATGAATTCTTTTTATACGATTCTTTAATTGGAATTATTCTTGTATATGTTACAGGGAATCGCTGTAACTAGGGATTTCATGTAAGGTTAAGGCGTGATTAGTAGCGTACTAAAGGGGGGTGCGAGGGGGGCGGTCCGCCCCGGGTGACAGCCAGGAGGGGGGTGCCATCGGGAGAGTTGAAATACCAGTACAAGTTTTCAAACCAAATGAAAAATTCGCCAAAGTAAGAAAAAAAAACTTTAAAATGTTCAAACTATTACAACAGCTTAATGTTAATTTCGACTATAAAATAAATTTTTATTTTTATTCGCGATACAAAATTTACAAGCGAAAAATTAAATATTTGATAAAAATTACATCGAAAGGCGAACGTTTGTTGACGTTTTAGTCATCAGTTTGTTGAGCATAGCCAGCTGGCTGCAACTGACATTCCAAGTCTTGTTCATTTGACACTGTGACTCCACATACATGAGGTATGTTTCATTAAATAATTATGATAAAGCATAAAGTGCCGGTGTTTATAGCAATATCATGGTACTTATACCAGTGTCCAGTAATTTTTGACAATGTGGTATCATAGTGATGTTTAAGTGTTTATAAATGATAATTAATGATAATAATGATGATAATAATGATAATTAATTGTCACTGCTTGTCTGGGTTGATTCTGATAACTCAATGGGTATCTGGTTGGGTAAAGTTTGAGAACCACTTGTTTGAAGCTTTTCTGTTGTAATAAATTTGTTTACTTCTTTATTTACTGGATATACTGTAATTTTCATTTTGTCAGTGGTCTAGTTATTTGTGAGTAATGCTCATAGTTTTCCGCTTTTTTATGAGTCGTCTTTGCACTTAACTCCCCCCCCCCCCCCCCCACACACACACAAAAAAAAAAATAATAATAATAATAACAATCACAGACAATTTGTTCAGTTAATGTATTTCAAGTCATAATAGTTCATGCTTGTTATGCATGATCATGCTTTATACCTTTTGATTTTAAAATTTTGCAGAAAACATCCACTATGAAGCGAAATCGACCAGTGGATTCCAACAAAGAAAAATGAAGAAGGTAAGAGAAGAGGTGGCTCAGGCAATGTCCGGATCAATTTTGAAGTATGTGACGCCTTCAACATCAAGTGCAATAGGAGAAAGTCCTGAAGATATTCAGCCTGGTGAATCTGAAGGGCAAATACAAGAAGCATCTTCACAAGAGGATTCAAATGAGAAAGAGCAAGGATTGGAGGATGGCAATTCATCTTTCTTTCTAAAGCAGTGAAACTGATGAAGAGGAAGGAGACGCCAGCAGAAGTCCACACCAACAGGAGGAAGACTCTGATGAAGAAGAGGAGACGGATAGATTTTCAATTTAATCTGATGTCGCTGCTTGGCCAATCCCGGTTCCAAATGACTTGAGAGTTGATCTTATTAAGAGGGGAAGTGAACCCTTCCAAAATAGGGATGGACCTTTCGCATTTGGTACGATTGGTCCAATGACGATTGGTCCAATACCGATTGGTCCAACTGGTAGCGTATACAACGACGAGTATAACTTAAAACCAATAGTTTACGTGGAAATGTTGGGGTTCGACTTCCAACATTACTGTGTTAGATTTCATAAGTCACATCTCTTTTCCCTTTACAACTGCTTTTGTGAAACCCATGGAGCGGCGTGTGTGCGAAATAGTTTTATCCGAAAGAGGAAAGGACAAACCCTATGCACCGTAATGTAGAGGTACGTGGTCTATACGGGGGCTCCGCCCCCGTACCCCCGAGACCTAAATTATACAATGGGATAAGTGTGTGGAAGAACTGTACCCACCATGCCTGGGCAGCCGGAACAAGGAACAAACTAATGTAAAGGGTAAGTACGACATTATAAACAGTTTTCATTTATTACATACCAATAAAACCTTTAAAAGCAATATAATAAGTTTGTTTCAAATAAAAAGAAGGATTAGTATTATTATACTTCTGTACACCACCAGTATTTCCAAATATTAAATCGCCATAATTAACAAATCTATCTGTAGTAGAAAACCAAGGTTGTCTCTTACTAAAAATATTAGCATTACCACCATAGGCTTTAATCTGATACTGAATACCTGATACTGCATTTTCCTCTTAGTTAATAAGTATGCTTTATGCTTTTAGTTTAATATGTACCTTTTAGCTATAGTATGTTTTATAAATAAACAAAGTAATATGTAGCTTTTAGCTATAGTATGCTTTATAAATAAACAAAGTAATTTCAAATAATTATTATATCAATTTCTGTAAATAAAGTTTTTTTCTAAGTTTCATTTAACTTCCTTCCATTTAACGCCCGATTGGACGAATCGTCGTTGGAAAAATGGTTCCTTGGACGAATTGTCTGATTGGACCAGGGGTCCCCAAAGTGGTCGATATCGACCCCCAGGGGTCGATAAGACATTTTCGGGGGTCGAAAATTCTTCGGGGGTCGATTGGGGGTCGATTAGAAATTGTTGATACAGAAGCATATCAGCATCACATCATTGCACGCCTTATTAAATATTGTTGGTCAAATCGGCATAATGTTTTGTGCCAAAAGCAAAAGTCGTATAATCTACAAATTGGCAAACCTGTGTCCACCCCGCTGACAGTTGTGATTGCGCCAATCAGAAAGCATTGTGAGCGTGACGTATTTTTCCGTGGATCTCGAAGCTAAATCACTGTTCAAAAATACGACCCTCAGTAACTTCTGGAGTAATGTAAATATTGTCAATAAGTATCCCAAACTTTGTGCAGCGGCAAACCCCTTTTTACTTGCATTCCCAAGTTCCTATATGGTTGAGGCTGGTTTTAGCCATGTAAATTCAGTCCTAACAAAGCAGAGGAACAAACTGAACATAAAGGGTGTTTCAAAAGTCTTTACCCTTTTTTTCCCCAAGGACCCTAAAGTGACCATACGTTCAACACCGGAGTGAACATAACTGTCAGAGCGTGCAGAGTGTGCACACACTTCGAGGAGCAGTTGGATGCGATCCCGGATGTCGAAGATCGAAATTCTCTGAGACACTTGTTCGAGTATTTTCAGCGGTCCTTGAATCGATGCAAAATGACACGCAATTGTTCCGCAATCTGCTCAAATCTTTCCGAACGCGTTTGGATAAGATGCACCAAGTTGGCGGAAAATCAATAAACATTTTATAAAGGTTTGTGTTGAATGTATGGTCACCTTAGGGTCCTTGGGGAAAAAAAGGGTAAAGACTTTTGAAACACCCTTTAGAAGGGGTTGGGTACGATTCGATGTGGCCGACTCGATGCGACCCAACTCGATGTCAGGACAACTCGATGTCAAGCCAAGTCAATGCCAGGCCAAGTCGATGCCAAACAGTGTTGTAGTCGAGTCTGAAGCCAAGACCGAGGCCGAGTTCAATAATTACCTTACCTACCTAACCTAACCTACCTTACCTAACCTAACCTACCTACCTAACCTTACCTTACCTACCTAACCTTACCTAACCTAACCTTACCTACCCTACCTTACCTAACCTAACCTTACCTAACCTACCTACCCTACCTTTACCTACCTTACCTTACCTAACCTAACCTACCTACCCTACCTTACCTAACCTTACCTAACCTTACCTACCCTACCTACCCTACCTTACCTACCTTACCTAGCCTTAATTATTTTTTATGCTTTACTTTTTCTTCTTAAAATACCCTTAAAAGATAATAAGCACAATATGCTTCGACTTGGCCTGGCATCGACTTGGCCTGGCATCGACTTGGCTTGACATCGAGTTGTCCTGACATCGAGTCGGCCACATCGAGTTGGGTCGCATCGAGTCGGCCACGTCGAATTGTCCCATCCCCTTTAGAAGAGCGTGGTGAGTTAAGACTAAAACTCACTAATTTACAACCAAATATTAGTGCTCTTCTCAAAGATCATCAACCACATCCCTCCCATTAAAGATGTCAGACGATCAATAAAAAAGGTAAAGTTGGTTTATTAAACTTTATTATAATATTTTACTATTATTGTATATATTTTTATTTAGTTATTCTACCTTTAACTACGACTTATAGATTTTTATTAATTAAAAAAATTAAGGGGGTCGATAAAAGGTCAAGGATTCCATGAAGGGGTCGACAGTCAAAAAAGTTTGGGGACCCCTGGATTGGACCAATCGGCATTGGACCAATCGTCATTGGACCAATTGTCATTGGACCAATTGTCTGGGACCGGGACCTTTCAGTGCAGTTCAAAGACAAGGAGAGAAATCCAAAGGGAAGAGTCGACAGCTGACCACTGCATGGTTCTATAAGGCTCTGCCAAATGGCGAGAAAGTTTTGAGAACATGGATGGTTTACTCCCCATCAAAAGAAAGTTTGTTTTGTTTTTGCTGCAGACTGTTTGCTCTTGACGACAAAGGAATTGGAACATCCAGCTTTGTCACTGGGTTTCAAGCATGGTGGAAGCTAAACCCAAAGGTGTCTGACCATGAGGCTTCTGAGCAGCATCTCTCATGCCTGGAGAAATGGAAGACCTTGGGAGCAGGGTTGAAGCTTCAAAAAACCATTGATCAAGTTAATCAAGCAACAATGGACAAGGAGAGAAAGAAATGGAGGGATATTTTACATCGCCTCTTGGACGTAACCTTGTTTCTGGCTCACCAGAATCTTCCTTTCCGTGGTCACAAAGAGGACATGGAGGACATGTCATCAGCAAACAAAGGAAACTTCATGGAATTGGTAGAGTTGCTATCAAATTATGATCCAGTTTTGAAAGAACATTTTGTAAGGATTAAGCATTCTATTCCATCTGGGAGGAGAGTGGCTTCGTATTTATCTCCAAAGATTCAGAATGAGTTCATTTGCCTTTTGAGGAATTATGTCATAGAGAAAATAGTGGCTGATATCAAGAAAGCAAAGTATTTTGGGATTCTTTTTGACAGCACTCCTGATGTGTCCCACACTGATCAGATGTGTGAAGTGATCAGATACGTCCATATTGAATGTGACAAAGTTGAAGTAAAGGAATCATTCCTGGGCTTCTTCCTTTGCTGATGGAGAATGTAGGCATGACAGTCAAAAGACTTTCCCAGACAAAATGGAGTGCTCATTATGACGCTGTGAAACCAGTGAAGGCAAATTTTGAAAAGCTGACCTCAACCCTTGAAGTACTTTGCGATCCCAAAGAAAATGTGAACACAAGAGGATCAGCTCAGATTTTGCTGTCTGCTGTGTGTGATTTCTCTTTTTTGAGTTACCTTTCTTTCTGGTGTGAAGTCCTGGAAGAAATTAATCTCACACAAAAGTATTTGCAAACAGTTGGAATCAGCCTTGAAAAGTGCATTGTGAAGCTCCAAGCTCTAAAACTGTTTCTTGAAGATCAGCGCAATGAAATTGTGGAGAGGGCCATTCATTATGCAACTACAAAGTGTGAGGAAATGGACATTTCTATGGAGAGAAGAGGGAAAGTAAAGCTCCGAAAAAGGATGCCAGGAGAGATGGCAAAGGATGCTGGTCTCACATTGCCAGAGGAAGTAAAAAGGACTATGTTTGAATGTCTTGATCGCTTTCATCAAGAACTGGAGATTCGTTCTAAGGCAATGGATCAAATTCTGTCAATCTTCGCTGTTATTCAGCCACTTTGGTTGTTGCAACAGAAGAAGAACTTCGGAAGTATATTCCAAATTTGACTCAGATTTTCGATGAATTCTCTGATGAAGATATCAGTGTGGAAATTGGACGACTTCGGAGGCATTTGGAAGCTGCCAAAATCAGCGTTGAAGAGGCAAAGAAATGGACAGCATTGCAGTTTCTAGAGTTTATTGTGAAATAGGATTTTTGTGAATCTTTGCCAAGCTTGTCACTGTGTTTGAGATTCTTTTTGACTGTCTGTGTGTCTATTGCTTCGTGTGAAAGTTTTTCCATATTGATAAAAAATTTCTTTCGCTCGACCATGAGTCAGACAAGATTGACAAATCTGGCTTTACTTTCAATTGAACATGAATATGCAAAGAAGGTGAATTTTGATGAGGTCATTGATCAATTTGCAGAAATTAAGGCTCGAAAGCAGAGACTGTGAATCCTCTCTATTTACCTTTGAAGAATAGGCTGAGCGTTGAAACTGGATTTCCTGTTTTTTGTATAAAATAAAATGCATTATTACCTGTTCACTGAATTTTTAATGTCCTGCATTTTTTTATTTCCAATTTGCTTATGACAGTACTGCACTGTTTAAAAATCTACTCGCAAACATAATATATTTTCCTGCGTGTTTAAATTTTAAAATTATTTGTGGGGGATGCCAAAGGAAGGATCCGCCCCGGGTGCCAAATACTTTAGGTACGCCCCTGGGCGTGATATTTTCGTTAAACCTATGGGGAAATTATTGAATGCCCGGTTAATTAAAAGCCTAGTTAGGGGTAATTGAATGCCCGGTTAGGTCAACTGTACCATGTGGATTTGAACATTTTAGGGATTTCATGAAATCCCTAGTTACACAGATTCCCTGTAACATATACAAGAATGAATGCGCGTATAGAGCTAATTTGATGGAAGATAAAACAGTGTTGTATACTCTGTTTCATCACAGTCAAAATAGAAGCCCTTTTGCTGTTATAATTTGCCTTTTAAACACTTTTCTGGGATTTTATAAGGTTAAGTCGTGTTACGTCAGTTTAGTAGATGATATATCGACCCGTGGTTAGGATCCCACATTCCCTCCGTCAAGCGCCTTTTGCCATTACGAGGGAAATTAAGCATCCCCAAACATTACCTATTACCCCACTTATCATATATCAATAAGAGTGGGGGAGTGTGGGTATGGGGAGGGGTGTTAAGGGGAAAATACTTTTTCCTTTACATGGAAAGAGGAATATATCGTCAACAACTGTGGAGGAATCCTAAAAAAATTATGATAAACTGTTGAAGCTTTAAGGTAATAAAGCGTTCTGCAAGATGTTGCAAATTACCAACTGCAATTTCAGTTTTCCAAATATCTGCCCCTCCCATAATATTTTCAGTTTTGTTGAAGATGAAAACGCGAGCTCATTGCAGGTTATTGCAAGGAGTTCAATATCCAACATTCGAGTCTGGTTTATTTCGCGTCTTGGAATCTCCATCAAATTATGGTGTAAATATGATGCGAACTTATTTCAACATAAACTGTTTTCTACGTCTAACACAAAGTTCGATTAAGCTTTGTGCATATATACCTTTGGTAACCTTTGGTTTGCCTCCACCCGAATTGTTCATTCTGACGAAGGTGAAGCTTTTCACTCCACCTTAGACCTATAGTTTAAAGTGGAATCCGAACCACGCCTCACCAACAGCCCAGCATCTTAACCACTAGGCCATCAGGGTCCACATTTATCTACCAACCACTTTCTTTTATTGTGTGGAAGGATGAACAGCTGGGTTTTGCTGCGAGCCGGCTGCCGTCACCGGGTCTCGATCCCGGGGTCGATGGATTCGTAGTCAGCGACGCCAACCACTACACCACCGAGGCGCATATATATATATATATATATATATATATATACATAAGTATATATACTGTATTTCTACTCTTAGTTTGCTTCTGTATTGATCACAGTTTGAATATATTATGCTATAAAGGTCAAATTGCATAAAATAAAAACTCTAACTAACAATATTATTTGTATATTGAATTATTATTATTATTATTATTATTACAACAGAAATTATAATAATATTTATTTTTTAATAACTAAATTTATAATTTTTCAATAAATAAATTTATAAATGAAAATAAATTTTTTTTTTTAATAAATAAAGTAATAAATGTAAATAAATAAAAAAAAATAAATATCTTCAGAATGATTTCAATGACGTCATAGTGATTTAAAGTCATTATATAATTTTAAACTATTACTTCATTTACGTAATTAGAATTAATTAATAATTCTTACTTCATAATTTACATATATTATTAAAAATAACTATTTATGAAGCCACGCGTTATCTTTAATTAAGAGCTCAGTAAAGCCCAAAAAAAGGCTTAAGGACCAAATTAAATAAAATAAATAGTCCAATTTCCCAATTATTTATTTTACGTTAAAATTATGTTAATTAATTAAAATTACTGTAACAAACAAAATTGTAAAAATTGTATTTATCTTATAAACAAAAAATAATGATGATAATAATGATTAGTCATGTTGTATCTTACAGTTAACTCTTACCATCAATAGAAATGCTTAATGCATATATTTTGATAAGGTAAGCATTCATTATCAATATTAACTATCATTATTAACATTAACCAGCAATGTTATAATTATATGATTATGTTTTTACTGTAACCATAATGTATTTCTAGTGTTAATATGTGTGTGTGTGTGTGTGTGTGTGTGACTTACATGAATTAGGTCGAACTGGGATAGAGTTGAATTTGACTTTGTCGATTCAAGTTTGACCAAATTCGATTTTACTCGGTTTCAACTTGATTCCATTGAGTTAATTCCATTGAGTTAATTTGGTTTCATTTCAAAGAATTTTACTTAATTCAAGGTTTCACAATTTTTAGATTTAACATTCCTTTTATACGTAACCAAATGTACCCTTAACGACTAGAAAAGGGAGGGTACCAGGGCATCTACATTGGTTCTGACTCGTTTCGCTCGGAGAACAAACCAGCGTTACTCCACAAATCTACAATCTAATTCTAATCTAACCTGACCAATCATATCCTCCCCTATACGACCAGAAAAGGATAACCTAACCGGGCACTAAACAGTAATTCGAAGTGATTCCAGTACGTTCGATTTACTTTCAGTCTTAGCGATTCCTTCGACCTTATTCCATTCCCACCCGCCAGGGTACTCTACAAGTGGTACACCGCTGGGTTGTTAATTTACTTCGAATTTCAGCGATTGTTGTGCTTTTCCGGGACTCCTTTATAGGTTATAGGTCTCCACCGTCATAAGACCTTAGGTGTTACGAAGTTAAACAATTACATATATTAGAGTTATTATTACAGTATATATATATATATATATATATTATTTCAAAGTTGGGCTCTAATTTCCTCTATGTCACAATCCGTAATTCAGTAGGTAACACCAGTTCCTTATAAGCCAAGACACTAAGGTCGGGGACTCGACTCTCGAAGTTGCTGGTTAATAATAATCCAGGAGATAGCGCAATGGATCGGATTAGTTGGCCTGAGCGCTGTGCCCCCCTGAATGATCGTTGGTATTACTATAATTATTGTTTTATTCCAGTCAATCCCTTTCAGCGTTCCCATACATACATATATGCGCCTCGGTGGTACAGTGGTTAGCGTCGCTGATTACGAATCCATCGGCCCCGGGATCGAGACCTAGTGATGGCAGGCGACGCGCAGCAAAACCCAGCTGTTCATCCCTCCACACAATAAAGAAATTGGGTGGTAGATAAATGCTACCCTGGGTAACCTAGATGTTAAGACGCTGGGCTGCTGGTAGGGCGTGGTTCGGTTTAAGGTGGAGTGATAAGCTTGACCTTCGTCAGAAGGAACAATTCGGGCGCAAGCAAAAACCAAGGTAACCAAAGTATATACAGGGTGGCGCAAAAGTGGCGCATTTGCAAACCCACAAGGAAAACGAAAAATTATTCCAAGGCCTTTCGTGTCTTCAGAAGTACACCTCGTCAGGGAATGACACGAAAGGCCTTGGAATCATTTTTCTTTTTCCTTGTGGATTTGCATCATTTATTCATTTATTTCACGTGTTTAATTATGAAATTCATCATATATATATATATATATATCACGTGTTTTATTGTGAAATTCATCCCATATATATATATATATATATATATATATATATATATATATATAAGCAAACAACCACAAGGAAAAGGAAACACAAAGTCCGAGCGCTTTCGTGATATATTCACATTTTTTTGTGATTTTAGTGCATATATATATATATATATATATATATATATATATATATATATATATATATACTGTGTATATAGTATAAAGTTGTATATGAACTTATGAATAATCTGAATTTCACCTAATTTCGTATTCACAAATCAGCTTAAATTAAAATCAGAACTTTTTGACTAAAGTTTGGAGAAAAAAAATGGAGAACTCCTGGAAAATCTTATTAAAAATTTTCTCAGTTTTTTCATGCAGAGCGTCTTATTAAAGTTAGTTAAGGAACTAACTAGTTTAACTAGTGAATTAGAGGGCTTGGAAGATGTGGTTGAAGGGGGGGGGGGGGGGGGGGGGTGAGGGCGTGGATTCCAGAGTTGAGTTTCTGCACGTTAATTAGTTCTCTTGATTTGTGATTTGTTTAATGATTTGGCCAAATATTGAAATATTTTCAAATGAGAGATTCCAACCGTATCTCTCTCTCTCTCTCTCTCTTCTCTCTCTCTCTCTCCTCTCTCTCTCTCTCTCTCGCTCTCTCTCTCTCTCTCTCTCTCTCTCTCTCTCTCTCTCTCTCTCTCTCTCTCTCTCTCTCTCTCTCTTACTACACATATACCTGAAGACTATAGCCATACATTTTTGATGTTCGAATCCATAACAGAACCCTTCTGGCATCCCGTTTTGCTGCACCAAAAACATCCATTTTGTTTTATGTAAACACAACAGCTCATTCGGAGATTGTAAAGAATGAAATTTAACTTGTGTTAATTAAATGTTTGCTGAAAAGAGAAGAAAGGAATAAGGAATTTAATTTGAAGTGACGGTTATAATTTTACAAGAATTCATTGTCCTCAACACACACACACACACACACACACACACACACACACACACACACACCACACACAAAAGACTGATACAGAATAGAGTCAAGAGCATGTGGGATACGTCTAATTTAAAACATGACTCCTTGGTTTTTAGCTAGGAAATTGCACTTACTCTATTTACTATTTGACCAAACTTGGATTCGATCTTCAGTCGATTCGTTTATCAAGCCTGGAAGCATCTTCAGATCTTCAATGACTCGTGTGTATCAAACACTGAAGAGTAAGTTTGAGTAGTTTGGCAACTCGAGATCAGAACTTTATGTGGGTTGTTTACAACAATCATTTCAAGCAGTTTTTAACTCATTTGTCGAATTTGAAAGAACGGATGTTATCTGATTTGTTTAACACAAGTGTTTCGAGTAAACTGACAACATAACCAAACTTGTCAGCGGGTCAATGTTTAACTTACTTATCGCAACTGTTTTATGAGGTTTGGCATGTTTTATTTACCAAACTCAGAAGCTGGTCATCAATTTACTAAGAAATATAATATGCCAATGCGTCTTAGGCCGACCACGCAGAAGATCGTCTTGCGACTCACGACTGACAAAATGGGAGCCCCGCACGCTGCAGCGACCGCGACGCGATTCCTCAGAATCTTATACCGGGTGTGTATAAAGTAATGCGAGTGGAGAGACAAATCCTATTTGAATTATATTAACACGAGTAATTCTTGTTTTTTAGCTTTACAGTACCAATATAAATTGAATGCCCGGTTAGGTCAACTCTTGACGATTGGTTAGGTTAAGACGTGATGTTTTCGTTAGTTTTTAACGAAGATATCATTTGGTAATTGAGGCTGGGGCCCTGATCTTCGGGTGATCCCAACTGTATATTCCATAGTAAGGTTTATAAGAGGTGTTGAAAATGTTTTTACGAATGAAAAAACAAGTTGAAACTAGTTTAAACCAGTTCAATTCCAATTTGTCTCTTCACTCGCGTTACTTTATGCACACCCTGTAGATTATGCTATTCGAAAAGAATTAGAATCTAAAACAGAGTCGGTCATATTTAACTAAATAAATTAGAAAAAGTAACGTAGCAACTACAAAAGTTAAAAATTATTCGATTATTTATTAAAAAGAATCCAATATTTTTACATTTTGCGCTTTGTTTTATTTTTAATCCATTAGTGCCCAGTGGTAGAATTTCATACCGGCAAAATGGTAGGAAATTCTACCAGTGGGCACTAATGAATTAAGTGAATTACATAATGATTTGATTTTGGTGTACAACGGTTCGTATACCTTTTTGTATAAACAATTGTATATTATGAGGCCCACCTAGGAATAAGTAGCTAAACAACAAAAGTTAAAAAAACGACAGTAAACGCATTTAAAGTTAAGGTGCCAGTTAAAGTGCCATAACTTTTGAACCTTTGAAGATATTTTGACGAAATAGTTTTAAACTAATTAAAAAAAAAAAAAATTATTAACAGCTGAAAGCAAATTTCGTAAAAATATTTTTACAGCAGTGCTCTACTGGTTAAAGAAAAATCGCAGACACTAAGGCAGGGGTTTTCAATTTGGGGTACGCCTGGGATTTACCAGGGGTACGCGTATGTCATTATTATTATATATGTAGAGTTATGAACATTAATACACCATAACTGAATGTCAATCTCGTATTTTCTCCGACTTCATCTATTCAGGGGGTACGTGGGTAGCACCGACAATGTAAAAGGGGTACCGCCGTAGACGAATGGTTGAAAACACCCCGCACTTACGGGTTTAGCAATACATTTTAACTCTTTTAGGCGCAGTGGGTTAAGAATTAACCCACATTTTCAGTCTTAAATTCATCCTAAAGACCTAAACCCACTACATTACAGTATATTCCTTTTCCGTCCATCACGCTATACCAAGATTAACGCATGAAACAAAACACAAAAATAAATAAAATTAATAAAACAAATCTAAAATAAATTCATAAAATAATAAAATAAAATTTTTTGCGTGTATGCCACAAAGTGCGAAAAAAAAAAAAAATTTTAACACGATAAGAGGCATAATAAACGTCTACCTAGTAACAATGTACGAAGTTTCGATTCTCGCATGTATTCAAACGCTAAGTACGGGTGCCGTTGCGAAGGCAAATATACCTCCGAAAGATCACCATCATCATTCCGGGTCACACCAGAAAATGCGAAGGAAGTTTTTAAAATTTTTAACTAAAATTACCGCGGAGACTTGCTCAAAAAAAGAAAATTTAACAACACCCACTTCCTTTTACAGAAAATAACTTGTCTCTTTTCTCCCTTTAATGTGCAAGTTAAAATGAATTAATTGGGAAAGTGATTTGAGAGGAATGTATTTTTTACTTGCACAGTGTTAATACGTGTTGAAGCTAACGCTTTAATAAGATTAATACACAAGTTTTAGTCAAGGAAATTATAAATAAAATAAAAATTGTTATCAAGGAAATTATACATAAAATAAAAATTGCTATAAATATAAATATATACCTTAGCGCAGCTGGGTACCATATATATGGTCTCCTGAGAAACATATATGTTAAACACAGACCGTGCGTGGAACAAGGAACTCTTCTGGGAAATTACATCCACTATAGTTTGAATAAGCAATGATAAATGACAAATAGATCCTGTCCCAAAGCTGGATCCTATCTGCTTTGCAGATAGCTGGCTGGTGAGGGAAGCTATATTTTGGGCCTCTTTACGAGTAACCCGGTGCCCACGTTGGGCTTTCCATCATGAAAAAGAAAAAACTATAGTATTTGTCATTTATCATTACTTATTCGAACTATAGTGGATGTAATTTCCCAGAAGAGTTCCTTGTTCCATGCACGGTCTGTGTTTAACATATATATATATATATATATGCGCCTCGGTGGTGTAGTGGTTAGCGTCGCTGACTACGAGTCCATCGGCCCCGGGTTCGAGACCCGGTGACGGCAGCCGGCGCGCAGAAAAACCCAGCTCTTCATCCTTCCACACAATAAAGAAAGTGGTTGGTAGATAAATGGTACCCTAGGTGGCCTAGTGGTTAAGAAGCTGGACTGCTGATGGGGCGTGGTTCGGATTCCACGTTAAACTGTAGGTCTAAGGTGGAGTGAAAAGCTTGACCTTCGTCAGAATGAACAATTTGGGCGGAAGCTAACCAAACCACGAAGGAAAGGGAACACAGAATGATGCTCAAGCGCTTTCGTCTAATGACATCCTCAGGAACACTGAAGTAAATAAAGAGTTCGAGACTATATAATATAGGTCACCAAAAAAAAATATATATAATAAATATAGAAATAAAAATTGTAAGAGGAGCATACAAATTTATAAGGGAAAACTACCAAAGTTTTAGCACTTTGCCCTTCTTCTCTAAATCCGTTCTGAACGAATTCAAAACAATAGGATCAAGTGGAAAAAGACCTTTGCTCATGTTAAAGTTATTTGTAAGTTGGATAATAGCAGACTCAAGAATATTTCTATTAACAATGTTGCTAGAGTGAAACAAAACTGAAGCATTATTCCAATCAATACAGTGGGATAACTCTGAGAAATGGACAAAAACGGCACTGGACGACTGTCCCGTTCTAACGAAATATTGATGCTGTTTTACACGCGTGTGCAAATCCTTTCCCGTCTGACCAATGTAAAAGGAATCACATTATTTACAACCAATTTTACAGATAATACCTAAATTATTGGTAGGGCTATTTTTAACTATGGTATTTTTCACAATATTGTTATATGAAAATACTACATTAATATTCAAAAGTGTAAGTACATTAGCAATGCCTAAAAAGCCTGGGAAAAATGGAAGTACTAAAATATTCTTTGACAAAGCGCGATAGAAGGTTCGTTTTGTCTTGTTAAGACAAGATTCCATAAACGCAGGTGGGTAGCACAGATCACTTCCAATACCGTTGATTTTTTTCTAATTCGGCATCCATGTATTCCGGACTGGCGATCCTAAGAGCGTGGAGAAACATTGAAGAAAATTCTTGAGTCTGCTATTACTCAACTTACAAATAATTTTAACATGAGCCAGAGTCTTTTTCCACTTGATCCTGTTGTTTTGAATTCGTTCAGAACGGATTTAGACAAGAAGTGCAAAGTGCTAAAATTGGTAGTTTTTCCTTACAAATTTGTATGCTCCTCCCACAATTCATATATATATATATATATATTTTACCTATATATAGTCTCGAACTCTTTATTTACTTCAGTGTTCCTGAGGATGTCATTAGACGAAAGCGCTTGAGCACCATTCTGTGTTTCCTTTCCTTCGTGGTTCTTTTCATCATAAATATTTTTCACGTGTTACTTTCGTGAAATAATTTTCATATATATATATATATATATATATATATATATATATATATATATATACTTATTACAATTGACACTACAACCTAAGCTGATATTTTAATGCTGAAATTGCTGCAGATAACCACCCCTGGACTATGCAGTATTCAGAAGTGTTTTAACCATTTACCCACTTTGAAAATCCTGTTTTTGTACGGACAAAAACAAAATATTTTGTCGAAAAAGGATGTTTGATAAAAAACCTGATAATGTCCTTTCATAAAAGGGACAAGTAATCGAATGAGAAATAGCATCAGGCCACGCCTTTGCTTTTTATGACTGGGTACACAATACACTCGTCTTACGAGACCACGACCCTTTCCACAAAAAAAAAAAAAAAAAATCCCACCCACTTCGCACTCCCATTCATACATGACGAGGAAAGGGGTAATATTTATATTACGAGTGTTTTGAATATTTAATCATAATTAAAAGGCAAATATGCTTTAACCTTCACAATATGCTTGCAAATTTCTTTTCAATTAATAAGATAACTTATACGCCTTAGTTTATTTACTCTTCTCCTTTATCAAATAGTAAACTTTAATAACACTATACAACAAATTTTAGGTTCAGAAAGAAAACAGGAATAACATTCGGTCATTCTTAATATTTCGAGTGTGCTGATTCCAAATCTGAAAATAGTTTTTTTCTATCACGTCACGTTTTTTTGTAATCACTGCTTAAAATCTTCATACCAAAAAATAAGAATATATTGATAAACAGATAGGCTTTATCATATGGAACAGTTTAATTATTGCTATACTTCAACATATATGCACAAAATTAACATAAAACTCTCGTATTATACTGTTTTCAACTCATTCTTTGTATTTATGCTGGCGTTTGTGTGATGCTTCTGGTTGGTCACGCTTTAAATTCCAGCAGAAATCGGCCAGCATAGCGGGACTCCACTTCCCTTTGTATCGGCTCTCCATTGTGGCTATATCCTGGTGGAATCTCTCCCCGTGTTCGTCGCTAACAGCAGATGCGTTTTCCGGAAAGAATGAGAGATGTGAATGCAAAAAATGAATTTTCAATGACATCTTACATCCGAGACGTTGGTATGAGTTGATAAGTTGATCCACAAGTGCAGCATAGTTGTCGTATTTAGTCTTTCCTAGTATCCCACTTGCATAGGAAACACATGTATTTCGTATAGCCAGTTTGCAATCCATTGAGAATAGCTACAACCTTCAAATATGCGCAGATAAGCCATTCATGTTCATTGTATTTTATACAGTCCAGAATAAAAGCAACATTGTCATACGTTTTTCTCAAGACGACTGAATGAGCGATCGGAACAGAAGGCATTGTGTTCCCATTGTGTAGCAGTACACCCTTAACACTGTACAGAGATGCATCAATGAACAATCTCCACTGATTCGGTTCATAGCACAAACCCAGAGCATCGAACAGACCATGTATATCAATGCAATAACAAAGATTGTTCTTCATTGTGAAGTATTCCTGCAAATCCAAGGAGCGCTTTCGGAATGCTGTAATTCGTACGTCTTCCGCCAGCAGATTCCATTCTTGTAGACGTGAGGCTAGCAGTTCACTTTGTTGCTTGGTAAGTATTAAATCACGGACCAAATCATTGAGTTCAGGCTGCGTGATGAGATGGTGTTCTTTCTTGGACTCGACTTGAGCTTCATAGCATTCGCCGTCTGATTCCGATTTGTCAGAGTCTGTGTTATCGGTCGGCATTTCAGCTGGAGGACGAGGGATGAGTATATCTGTAGAATGTCCCACAGGACGCATAGCAGAACGGAGATTTGGGTAGACTATAGCCTTTTTCCCTTTTCTGTTGCAACCTGTAATGTGAGACAATAGACATTGTTGACTACTTAAGATAACATAATTGTGTAATACATTATGCAGAACAGGATATGCTAAAATGTGCTAAAAACACCAAATTTGACGTATATTCAGAAAAATAAAAGATTCAAACCTGTGATGTTCGTTAAGCAGAAATAGCAATCAGTTGAATGGTCCAGCGGCTCTCTTCATACCATTGGGACACCGAATCCCAGACCAGGACCGGTGCCTTTGAACCATGCGGATAACGAGCTTGTACATCTCACACAGCAGATATGAGGCGCCCAGTGCTTCTCCTGATCACCAACTTTGCACGCGAAGTATAATTCATAAAGCTTTTTCACACGAGAAGTCGACTTCCTTTTATACTGTTTTAACGTTAATGTCCCACAAATATAACAAAAACTGTCTGGCGAATTTTTGCACTCTCTAGGCATTGTAGCATAACATCAATAAAAACCTGTAAAATAAGAAAATGATAGATCAATTTGCAATTTCACACAATATAGACGTTGTCGGTGAAATATACATAATTTGGTAGCTGTTATTCAATAATACTCACTTATAGCACCGATTTATGATAAAATATGGCTGACAAATTTGTTTTAAATGATTAATGAAAGAAATTTTTCATAAAATCGAAGTGGAAACACAGAGCCGACCACCACCACCACAGCATATGCATGACTGAACAAAATGTAAAAGATGCGTTCAGAGAACCAGTGGTTCTCAAAATGATACAATGAAATAGGGTAATTTTCATAAAATCGGTGGATGATACAAATAAATGAGTGTTATTTTCGCAATCTACGCATATAATTAGCCATAAAAATGACGATCTCATTTCCATTTTTTTCACTGTTGTACAGTGTAATCATTCAAATGGGCCAGAAATTGACACAGCGCTCAGGCCAACTAATGCGGCCCACTGTCCCAACTTCTATTATTAATACAGTATCATCGGGATTCGGACTCCCAGCCTAAATATCTTCATTTCGCATATAAAGAAACGGTGTTACACATTGAAATGCAGACGTTGGCCGATAGTAAAGTTAGTTTTAATACAATACCCTTTATTATTACTATTATTTCAATATCTATTTAATTTTTATAATAATGTCTATTTGTTCTATTAGGGGTTCTGCGTTATTCATTGTGAACGGTCAATGTAACAAAAGGACGTATGTAAACAACTTCAATTTCTATTTTCATCCCGTTTTCTTCTCCTTTTATGGGTGACTACGCTGTTCTTCTTCATATATATATATATATATATATTGTATGTATATTTTTTTAAAGATTTTTTTTATATGTTAATATTTTTTAGTATTTCTGTTCTTAATGTTTTCATACACTTTTTCTCAAGTCTGGAATTCTAATTTGAAACATTCCCATTTACGGACTGCTGATGAAAATGGGAATGACTGAATGGGAAGTAATCCTAATCTTCTTTTTTTTTTCTGATGGGGGTTATTTAACCACCTTCGCGACACTTAAGGTTATACGACGGAGGGGAACCTACGGCTTTACGTGGGATCCGAATCATTTACGGGTCACTACATAATCTAGACGCGGAGGACGGCCCCCCCCCCCCATCCAACTACTATCCAGACACAACGTCACTTAACTTCGCTGATTGACGAGAAGCGGTGTTACGACACTGGCCACGACGTACCCCAAAAAATCGCAAATGTAAACAGGCAAATCGTAAATTGAAAATATTCGAAATTTTACACCATTTTTACTTTATTTTTGTTTTTTTACATAAATGTAAAAGAAAATACTAAAAATAAAATATTTTACTTTAAAATTTACTTAAACCTTCGATAGTCTTAACTGACACTTATCTGTAGGATTGGAAAAGTTTACTTAAAACCTGTAAATAAACACGTCCATTTTTTTTTTTTTTTTTTTTTTTTTGTGTGTGAACAGCTTTATAAGATATATTCCATTTTCAAGGTCGATAAATAATAATAATAATAATTTGGAACTGTTATGAGAGTACAAAATATTAATTTAATTTTCTCTTGCCTTCCATGTTATATTTTTAAAATTTATTTTTGTTGACGTCAACAAAATATTTTGGGAAGAAAAGAAGAAGAGAGAGAAGAGAGAGGAAGAAGAGAGAAGAGATAGGGAGACATGAGAGAGAGAGAGAAGAGAGAGAGAGAGAGAGATTCCTGTTTCAGTTAGGTCTATATGATTTAAGATTATATTCTTGAAATAATTTTGTTCGAGTTAGAGTCTTTTACCCAACTCCAGAGGGAGCAGCCATAATGGCTGTCTTCCGGAAGAGCTCCCGACCGAAACTCGTTAATAAACATTTGTTTGTAATTGCTATTGAGGACCTTAAAATTTACTAAAACCAAGTTAATTTAAATTGCTATTATATTTAAGTTCACTCACAGAGACTTCTTCTACTAGGTATGTACATTCGCTCTGTAGAAGGCCTTCCTGAAGTCGCTCGAACGTTCCTTCTAAAGGAACCTGGTTATAAAACCAATTGCATACTGGAATTCTGGTTAAAGAAATATAGTATTCACAAATCCTTATATACACATAACAAAATGAAACAGCAATGAAGTTTATTACTGATCTTCAGAATTGAAGTTCAACATCTGGAAACCTTTAGACAAAAAATACTCTCACTGACGCTCAGATGTAGCCAAAACCTTACAAATTCTTGAGACTAAAGAAAAGTTTAAAAAGTTAACTCTCCAATATATGATTCACTTAAAACCTAAGTTAACGAGTAATTAAGCTTTGAAAACTTTGAAAATATTGTATAATTTATTCAAAAAATATGTAGACAAAAAGCTGTTTTATCAAAAAAGGTTCAAAATAGATTTGTTAACTTGTGAAAAGCGATTTGGTTCTGATCTTGATCTATTTTTTATTTTTTTTAATTTCAATGGTTTTAGACAAAAAATATTAATAATAATAATAAAATAAGTAATAAAAATAAAGATTTAGGGCGGATATCATATTGACAAACTGCGGACTGTTTACGAAGCCAATAACTCAGAACTGCGAGAGCGTCTAGGTTAGGTTAGCCACTAAAAGGTTAGGTTATTCCTGTTGTTGTTAATTGCATTACTTAGCCTTCATACTAATGGTCAGGAGGTGATCCTATAACAAAGGGGACCTACAGCTTAACGTGGAATCCAAACTATTACGAGAATTGCTATATTATCTGGACAGCGGGGGACGGTCACCCAATCTAACTCCTTATCAGATCCAGCATCGGTTATTTCGTTTATCTTATAGAAAGCGATGTTCCGATATAACCACGACGTAGCCCTTAGGTTAGGTTAGGTTAATAATTTAATTTTCATTTCCTGATAATAAAAAGAACAACTTTTGGAAAGAGATCATTCTTTCTAAAAGGGGGTCACCAATTCAAACTTCTTTTTTAACATTGAAATTACGATCAATTATTAAAATTATTAAAATGATTATCGTTAAATATGTCATGTCTTAAATGTAAAAAAAAAAAGGGATATTATTTAAATACTCTTTTTCTTTTATTTTCAGAATCAGTCCAGTGATGTAAGCTTTACCGAATGGGTTAAAGTATATTTGAACACCATGTTGGCCAAAATGCCTGAATATTTTCTACAGTATATACAACACTGTATATATTCATTGAAGTATCATTATATTTCAGTTAATCATGAGAATCATGATTGCATTAAATACTTTCTATATCTTGTTTTTACCTTTATGACCTCCGTGTGAAGAGAGACCAACGCACGAAACACATAAGGTTCATCAGGTACGGTAAGGTTATACTGTATATATTTTATTCTAATCTTTCAGGTGAAGATGTAACCACGATTTTCAATGTTTAAAGAACAAGCGTGGTTTTTTAGATAGGAATATCTCCATTTAAAAATTCAAAAACTTCACTTTTTTTACAACGTGAAGGTCAAAATATGATAATGAAAACCCACTCTAATAAAGTGGGTTTTTATTATCATTATCTCCATTTACTTAAAACTTTCAGATTCCATTATGGCAAAACCGCTCGTTACAAATAAGGTATCGAATCGTAGAATAAAGTTTCTCCTTTCCTTACCTGTAGTCAGGTATTTGTGTTTATAATTACCTTTGGCCAGACATAAGATTTCCTTCGACTTTCGTTACCACCTGGTCTAATCATTTTCTAAAATTTCTTTTAGAACTTCAAATGTATACGTATGATTTTAATTCACAGGTGTTTTAATAAGTTTTAATAGGTTTAAAGTGCGGGGTTTGATGTATACGAGAAACACGAGTTTCGTTTACAAAAGATTGGAGACTGAAATTGCATTGCTCGAATTCGGACTGTGGAGTGATAAACTGTATAAATTTGTCGTCAATTGCATATTCTTTCGGGATTATCTGATCGATTTCATATTCTATCGGCAAGTATAATGTGGGTTAAATTACGTATTAGGTTAAGTTAGGTTAGTTTAAGTGAGATTTTTTTAGTGGTGGTGTTATTGTCTTGTCAATCCGATAGGTAATGGACGGTTTTTTTAGTTGAATGAAATTAAAATGGAGTGGGCACGAAACATATAAAAAAATTTACAATTATTATTCATTTAGAAATTATTTTTTGTAAATTAGTCTAAGACTGAGTATGAACCGTCCAAACCAACCTA
>JAJOZX010010095.1:0-15000 GCA_023014485.1 Bathynomus jamesi
CCCCCCCCCCCCCCCCCCCCCCCCCCCCCCCCCCCCCCCCCCCCCCCCCCCCCCCCCCCCAAAAAAAAACAGAAAATGAAAGGCGAAATACTAGTAAAATATTTCTAATTAATAATTTCTTTTTCTTTAGAGATTTTATATTTATTGACGAATTTTTTTCCGAATCTGTAACTTGAAAAAAACAATCTTCACCAAAAGCCTTTAAGAAACTGTTAAGGAATTAATCAGAGTTTACATAATGTTCCCTCTCTTCCAGTAGTTGAGATACTTTGGGGGCCGTAAAGGTGGTGTGACCACCGTCAAGATATCATAACTTTTACAACAACTGGTACAGGCGTGTACAGAAATCGATTTTATTATACTGTTTTTATGTAGGGTTGTCGGGAATCATACAGATTTCTGTACACGACTGCCCATATACTAATATATATATATATATTATATATATATATATATATATATATATATTATATATATATATATATATATATATATATATATAATATATATATATACAATTATCCCATTTCAGTTGAACAATGCTGGTACAAGTATCTTATTAAATGAGTTTATTGCTCTATCTATAAGTACTTTGAAGTTATATATATATATGGGATGAATTTCACAATTAAACACGTGAAATGAATATATATATATATATATATATATATATATATATATATATATATATATATTATATATATAAAATATTTTATTAGTGTAAAATAAATTTGTATTTGAAATCGTTATTAAAGAATACCATTTTCATTACCCTGATGCTTCCAGGCTGGTTTTTACATTGTTGCAGTAAGAGTTAGTTATTTTTTATCTCAAATTTGAGTACTTTATATAAGTGACATAACTTCATAATGGAAACTTAATTAATTTATCTATGACTAATCATCAATGTTACTATTAAGATTTTCACTGAAGAATTATGGTATTGTTACGAGTACTATTAGCTAAGCCAGTGTTTCCCCAACTAGAGTGCCACGGGTGCTTTCTAGAAGTGCCACGAAATTTAGTGAAATTATTAAGAAATAAGTAGTAAAAAATTCAAATGTTACTGAGGACACTTAAATTTCAAAAGAAATCATTCGCAGAAACTGTATAGGCTCAGTTTGAAGTCACGTGGTGTTAAAAAAAATCACTAATGAAATACCTCATTAGTTCCTACTGATATATGAGTTCAATGCTGCCATTATTATTACCGTAATAATTAAGTTCCCATTTTATAATTAACTCTCTAAAATATCCTGATTTCATTAAGTACTTTTAATTTCATAATTTATCCTAAATTATTATTATTATTATTTTTATTAAGCATCATTTATTTTCTGCTAAATATACAATTGGTCAATTTATTTAAAATTGTATGAAATAATTAAACACTACTTTTGTAAATATTTTACGTTTTCTTTAATATTATTATTATTATTATTATTATTATTATTATTTTTATTATAATTCATTACCATTTTAACTTCTCTTATATAATAAATAAAATGAATCCCATTAATTCTGCCTAAAAAGCTTCCATGCTTCCAATGACATATTCAGATTAGAATATTGTAAATACATGAATGAATGCCATATCAAATATCTAAATTGTACAGAAAAATATTGAAAAGTATTGTAACACTTTATGTAACTTTTTGTGAATAAAGGTGTTTGTTTGTTTGTTTGTTTGGAAGTGGGGAAAGAGGGGTGGGGGGAATACTGGATGTTGAATAGTAAGAGACGAAAATCGTCCCGGGTGTCTCGAAAGAAGAAATAGATGGCGCTAGGATGCCTTGAACCAGAAGAGGTTGGGAGCAGTTAAGAAAATCCATACGTGATCTTGTATGATTAGTATTGCCAGCTAACAACATTTTTTTCGACGAGGCGTTATATGGAAAATTTTGGGGAGAGTTAGATTAAGATAGGTTATGCTTGGTTAAGTCAGATTAGGTTAGGTTCTTAGAATGGCAATAAAACTTGACGTCGAATAAATGTGTATAGATTCTATTTTTTTGTCACACTGTTTTCATAAGTTCATTATTTTTTTAATTATATTTTTAATAATCATATTAACTCGACAGAAAGACTTTCTAAAACCGCAGAATGATCTCTTATAAGCACCATGTAAAGAATCAAACAAGGTAGGATTGACAGTAATAAGCGAGGAGGGCCATTAATTATTAATAGTACCATCGGGAGTCGAACCCCCGACCTCTGTGTCTTCACTTCGCTCGTAAGGAAACGACGTTATTCACTGAGTTACGATCGCTGGCAACAGGGTAGGATTAACGGTCAGTAGAAACGAACTTATAAACTCGGGATTTCTTATCTCTACAACAGGGTGTTCAAAAAGAAACGCAACCCATTGGAGAATGCATGTTCACTTTTTTCCGTACAAATGCATTCTCCAATGGATTGCTTTATTTTTGAACACCCTGTATTTCAAAAGAAGTTGAAACTAGAATTGAGTTGTTTGTACTGACTGTTGTCTAAGGTAAAAGTTGCGAAAGTTATGATGATGTAATGTAATTACTGAAAGAATAATCTTTGTAAAGAAAGAGATTCAGATCAATTTTTATGGTATTTAAAAGTACTGTCTTAGAAAGTGTTGTTATTTTCATAACTGGTATGTTATTATTGAAGGAAGCAGCAGCAGTATGAATCATCATTACATAGCTGCATTTTGTGTGAAAGACTGAAATAATTATTAAAATCCAGTAAGACCAGTATAACTAAAATGATACTAATATATATATATATATATCATTTCCATCTACACTTAAACTATATATATATATATAAAGATGTCATTTGCTTTCTATTTACATATTTGAAGAAGGCTATATTAACAATTATTACGTATAATACAATATACTTCTAAAAAACACGATTTTCTATTAGTTTCAGTGAAATTTTCGGTATACTTTGCTGGTTTTTTGGTTAAGTGTTATTAATATTCTACTTTATTATCTGCAAACTAAATGATTAAAATAGATAAGGTTTCTTTGAGCATATTTATTATCATTATACTCTATTTGGTCATAATAATATCATAAATTTAAAATTAATTTACGGCTTAAAATTTACATTTTTTTTTTTTTTCAATTTTCTATCATGGGAGAAATTTAAATTTCTGCTGTTTTAAAGGCTATAATAATTAAAGATACAAAGTATTTTATACGTAAATGAATATATAGTTTAATATATTATATTTGTATTTTAAATACATACGCTGTGTATACTGTTTTATTGTAGTTTTTAATGAATCGAATCAGGAATATGCAAAAAAAATTGGCAGACTGATTGTTTCTTCACTTGAAACAAGTTTGTATCGAATTGATTGTGAATTCTGCCCCAAGTTGGTTCGTTTGATCCTATATATTTTAGACCATAACAGTTGTTTAATAGTTTAATGCATGCATACTAAAAGCTATCGAATTATTTTAACCAGTGTATGTGTGTGTGTGTGTGTGTGTGTGTGTGTCAAGTAAACACCGACCCATTCAGTATGTTAAGATTAATACATTACTTTCGTATTTTTTGAAAATTAGGAATTTTTTTATGCTCTTCCTATGTTCAGAATTACTTAGCAAACGATGTAGTGCATCTTAACCACTTAACTACTTTGACACTAATTTGGGTTAAATGTAACTCAATAGTTTATTTCAGTAAGGCAAAAATAAATGCTTTTTGCCTCATTCAACTGATAATTTCAGTCCGTCAAATGCTACTTCATTTGTGCAATTGATCAGCAACGAAATGGAGTTCTTAATATTATTAATAATAACATTAACTTATGTCCATAATATAGTTTTCACTGTTAAAATAATAATAATAATAATAATAATATTAAAACCTCTTATTTTTATTACAAATTTAATTACTTTTACACAACCAAAGATAGTACTCAAAATTTTAAATGTTCAGATGTCAGTAAAATTGGTTTCAGAGAGAAGGCGCGTATCCTAAGTTCTTCCTTTGAAGAAACATGTGGATTTCCTTGAAACTCGGTCGGTCCACGTCGGATTTTTTCCAGCATTCCTTCATAAGGTCGTAAATCTCCTTCGGACAATTTGGAGGTTGAGGAAGGTACGCCTAAAACACGTGAAATGAATAAGAAAGACGGAAAAGATTCGTGGAAGGACTTTCTCTTTTCCATGTTTGTGTGCATTGTTACGTGTATTCCAAAAAGTGCGAAAATTTTTATTCTTTTTATTATTTTTACGTTACGACACGAACAAAAACTTAACAAGTTTTCCTTCTGACTGGCAGAATGATTGGCAGAACTGACACTTCTGCAATTTATGGATTTAGCTTCCGTTGTAAATGATATTTTTATGCATTATAATATTGATGGTTTAACGGTCCCTCTGAAAGCCCACAACACACCCTGGTAAAGACTTGAAGCAAATGCGAGACGTTAAATATTTTTAAATATTTAATGCATTTATTTATATTTATACGACATAAATTCAAAATACAGTTTTATAGAGACCTTTAAATTAAAACTACAGAGTGTTCCATATATCCCTTTACTCTCACCCTATTCTAGTAGGAAAAGGTAAAGGGATTTATAGTACACCCAGTATATGTTATTTATAGAGATGCAAAAATAAATCCTTTGTCTTTTAGAATGAATAAAATTAATATACCTTGTCTAAGAATCAAATGAAAAAGTATTTTTACTGCATTTAATTGACTATCCATCTATTCTTCAGCTCTGATTAGGAAAGATAACTCACGCTGAAGTTGTAAACTAAGTGGTGTCCAACCTGTTAACAGTCAACTTACAAACGAAAGTTTGTAAGTTTGGAATTTTATTATTTCTTAAGTAAATGTAGTAACGTAGGACATGGTTGCAATTCCTAAAGTATGGAAGTGAGAAGAGGTGGGGATGAGCGGAACTAGGTATAGATCACTCTTCCTGACCGAAGCTTAAGAGTAGCTCTGTCCACCAATAAAGGTTGGACACCCCTTGCTGTGAACCATCGCTCTAAAATAAACTACCATTCCTGTGGTTCATTTTCATCATCGTTCAACGTAACGGGGGAACTACTAACAACACTTGTAATTCATAAAGGATTTTCCTCTAACCTTTCTTTGATCGTTGTGATAAATAAAAGATACGTTTTCTATAACTTGTTCGTCCGTCATGTCCTCGTATGGATGTTCTCTGGCCATCGTTAGTACCTCCCACAGGGTAACAGCGAACGCCCAAACATCGCTCTTCGTTGTGAACTTGCCCTGAAAAGAAACGAAAACGCGCGTTTCGTGAACAATTCTTCAAACCATGAGGATTAGAGAGAATGTTATATAAAATCTTAAGTAGATTTATTCAAATGAAGTTTGTCAAATTGCGCCTGCATGAAGTTAGTGTACTCTAAGTAATCTTTGTTCCCAATCTTGGTCATCCCATTTTCAGTCTTCGTCCGAGAATGAGAAATCTGAAAGTGGGAATCTCGAAGGAGGAAATTTTCATACCGATCCATTCCCATATCCACTTACATTTCCAACTTAAAGTGATATTTTTCATACAACAAAATACCTCTCGGGCCTGTAATTACGTCACAACTCTCTCTCTCTCTCTCTCTCTCTCTCTCTCTCTCTCTCTCTCTATCCATTCCTAAACCAGGAAACTCTTTTCCTAAATTTGGAATTCCTACTTCGAGCATTCCCACTTTCAGACCGCGGATGGGAATGCGAATGACATGATTTGGGAAGTAATTTTAATTTGTTCCTAACATAAAGTGTTTTACTTACAAAGGGGAAAAGGCTACGTCGTGTCCAGTGTCGTAACACCGCTTCCCGTCGATCAGCAGCGAAGTTAAGTGACATTGTGTCTGTAGAGTAGTTGGATGGGAGAATGTTCTCTGCGTCCAGATTACGTAGCGACCCGTGGTTTGGATCCCACGTAAAGTTGTAATTGCCCTCCGTTACGAAGGAGGTTAAACCACCCCGTCATTATATTTACAAAAGAGTAAGTTTATTAAGATAATTTATAGTTTATATTAAATAAATATACTGTTTTAAGTCCTCTTTAAATACTTTGTAATAAAATGAATCATAGCGCTACATGTAGACTCGTACATACGGATAGGCCTGCATGCCGATACAAATGAACAAAAATTCTCGGGACCGGGATAAATTTAAAGAACTGGGAACCCCCGTTCCAGTTTTCTCATACGGGCGCGTGCCAGGTCCCTTGACTCATATATATACACATGGTGTCCCTCTAAAATATCCCTATTTTCATTTGCCCGTTATTTTATAATTGGGGTTTCTTCTTCAGAAAAATAACAGATTGGGGTTTTAGTCCGCATATACCTATATGCATAGACCTATACATTTACAATAGCTGAACCCTCAAACAATGACGCAGCGTTTGCAGCTGGAACAGAAAATCAAGATCATTGAGTGGTTTCATGTGACAAATTCTGTGACGCAGTTGCGGAGGAACTTTTGCAGAGAATATGGATGCAGAGATCCACCAGATAGAAAGGCAATATCACGAATTGTTAAAATTTTTTAAACTAAAGTAAATGTAAGCAGTCAACATAATAATAATAGCGGAAGGCGATGATCCACAAGAACTGTGCAAAACGTAAATATGGTTCATGAAATTATTGCGCACAGTCCGCAGAAGTCAATTTGAAGTTTGTCAGCAGAAGTAGGTATTTCACGAACATCTGTGTATCGTACACTTCGTATCGAATTAAACCTTTTTCCCCGCAAAATTCATTCACGAGCTTCACTGACTAATGTTCAAAAACAAAAACGAATGGAATTCGCAACATGGAGGTTAGCAAAGCTAGAGGAAGATCCTGAGTTTTTGAAACACATCCACTTCACTGACGAGTATTATGTACATCTGTCTAGGGAGATTAATAAGCATTGTTGCTAAACTCAACATCTGGGTCGCTATTGGGTGGTATGATGTTGTAAGTTTGAGAATGAAACTGGAAAAGCAGTAACAGTAACGCAAAATTCATATCGACAGATGCTGCAACTAATTATTTTGTCCTGTAAAAGAAATGACTGCATTACTCCAGATTCACAATGGTTTCAGTAGGATGGAACACCTCCACACTGTTTGCAGAACTCGCAACTTTTTGAGGAACCATTTTTACAGGCGACTAATCTCCCCTCATGAGACAGTGGAATGACCCCCATACTCACCTGACTTCACACCCGTGGCTTTTTTTGTAGACAGGATCTATTCTACCAAGCCTAATATACTTGAAGACCTAAAGACCAAAGTCTATGAGGTAATCAACATCATCCCAGCTGAGCTATTTCCCAAAATTATGTCAAACATTTGTGTAAGGTTGAATATTGTGTTAAAAAAAATGGCTATTACACTGAACATGTTCAATTAAGGTTAATAAACTTTTATGTTTTACGTACATACTGCATTTGTTTTTGTCTAGATTCCTTATTTTTAGCTTAGAATATTTATTTCGAAATAGGGACATTTTTGGGGGACACGTGGTATATATATATATATATATATATCGTAAAGAACGACGCTTGTATAGGAGAATATTCCGCGCAAGATGGGAGAGAACGAAACAAATGAAAAAATGAGGTAACCACCCGGGAATCGAACCCGGGATCTTCCGATTGCCGGTCAGATATGATAACCACTACACCATGGTCCTCACTCGATCAGAAGTCGTAATTCCCCTACATTCCCGGGTGGTTACCTCATTTTTTCATTTGTTTCGTTCTCTCTCCTCATCTTGCGCGGAATATTCTCCTATACAAGCGTCGTTCTTTACGTTATTTATACTGCGTGTTCTTTGCAGTTGAAATGTATATATAGATACGGCATGCGGGAGGTGCCCCCCTTGGGGCATTGGTTTCTGCGCGTATGTAGGGGAATTACGACTTCTGATCGAGTGAGGACCATGGTGTAGTGGTTATCATATCTGACCGGCAATCGGAAGATCCCGGGTTCGATTCCCGGGTGGTTACCTCATTTTTTCATTTGTTTCGTTCTCTCTCCTCATCTTGCGCGGAATATTCTCCATACAAGCGTCGTTCTTTACGTTATTTATACTGCGTGTTCTTTGCAGTTGAAATGTGTGTATATATATATATATATATATATATATATATATATATATATATATGCACCTCGTTGGCGTAGTGGTTAGCATCGCTGATTACGAATCCACCAGCCCTAGACTGAGACCCGATGACGGCAGGCGGTGCGCAGGAAAACCCAGCTGTTCATCCTTCCATACAATAAAAAAAAAATTGATTGATAGATAAATGGGTACCCTGGGTAGTCTAGACTGGCTGCTGGTGGGGCGTGGCTCGGATTCTACGTTAAGCTGTAGGTCTAAGGTGGAGTGATAAGCTTGATCTTTGTCAGAATGAACAATTCGGGCGGAAGCAAAACCAAAGTTAACCAAGTTTATATACTGTATATATATTTTTTTATATTTTTTCTAATTTTATCAACAACACAGTACGATGACCTTTAGAATTATATAATGAATTAGTTATTGTCGTTTAACTGACAGAATATTTGCTGTTTTGGATAAACTGCAAATACGAGACTGTTTATTTAACAGAAATACAAGAGGTCAACAACAGAAATGTCAACGTTTATCTGAATTCCATTTATGAATAATTGACTGCAATATATATATATATATATTCTATGACATTCCAGTGCTCTATAAATGGATCTGAAAACACATTACGTATTTTGTCCGAAAACGCGTTCATACTGATAGACATACATAAATCATTATGACAAAACAACACAAATGTAATTGCCAGTTTCAATGGGGCGATATTTTTCATGTGTAAATAGCAAGATGGAGAAATTAGTGATGTAACATATCAATAGGATGTCAGTGTAAATTTTGATTGAGCATTTGGATTCCATGTTTAACACTTATCAGTTGACTTTGTGGCAACACGCATCATTTTATGAAAGATGGGCGGATGTATGTGTTGTTGTTTTAGTGTTGAACACAACACCAACACACATCTTTGCAGCTACATACCTTTACGTGGACCAGTCACGGGGTAGAAAGAGAAACAAAAAATTTTCTACAGCACAGATCTGTCTAATAGATCGTCAGAAGAGTGATATTCATTTAAGAGTGTGGTTCATAAAAATATGTTAAATACTGTAGATGAGCTTCCCCGACAATATGCAAAGCCAGTTTTCCACCTTTTTTTCTCAAGTCTCCTTGTCGTGCTGCATTAGTAACTATGCAAAAACTTCTGGTACAGTCAGGCCAGCGTGTTTTCATTTCATTTTTACAACTGAGAATTTATTTTTGAAGTATGTTTCACACACACACACAGATATACTCGTATATAATCATGAATCGTTCATATATATATATTATATATATATAAAATCATGTATCGTTCATGGTGTTTTTTAGTGAACACAATTTCAAAGATTTCAGACGCGACCATCCTTGGTTATTATTTTAGACGTATAAATTCACTGTGGGTCCTCATTATTCGCGATATATCGTTTCTTGTGCAGACTAGTAAGAACGGAGTAATATTCAATGACGTCAAGGCCCTGCCATTACGCCTAGATCTCTCATTTTGTAGTTTGATGTAATTTGCGTTATGCTGCTTCTTCCTTTCACATTTTTCTCTGTTGTAATTCTGCGCTGTTGCCATATTTAAAGTTACAATTTATAAGCAATAAATGCCATGTTTTCTTCATCCTCTTAAAATAAGTGTTGCAGTTCTTTCATAATTTTCGTATACTGTTTACAAGTGATTTCTTTGCAATTTTTTTGTTATCGACAAAAGACGATATAATATTATCTTTGTTTATTTTTGTCTACATCCGCAGTTATTGTTATAAAGAGCAGAAGAATTTTTCCTTGCGGTACGGGGTCATAATGACTTGTGAACCTCTAGATTTAATTCATTTACCACTAATTTTTGAGTTTTTTGATTTAAACAAAAATTAGGAATCCAGAGACCCAGTTTTCCAGCAACATATATTTTTCTAAGTTTATGAGTAAGTATTCCATATCACAGTTATGGAAAACTAACAAAATCTCTCTCTCTCTCTCTCTCTCTCTCTCTCTCTCTCTTGATATATATATATATATATATATATATATATATATATATATATATTTGGCACAAAACTTCTAAAATTATCGCTTGGTGATTTAATAGCTGAGATAAGTAAAACCTTTTCAAGAGTGTAGTATCAGGGTGGTGTCTGTAGTGATGGAGTTCACAAAATACATAATGGTTTCCCCATGCTTTATTTGTATTTCTATAGAAACGTTGCATTCCGCGTGTGAGGCCTTATTGGGGTTGAATTATCTTGCAGTTTAGATCATGTATTAATTATGTAAACTCACAAAATTTTTTATTTAATTCACTTTTGTTCAAATTTAACTAAATAATCGATGTATCTTTAACATAAATATGGTTTATATTAAACACATACGATTATATTTACTTGGAATTAATGTTTTGCAAATTTGCCATACGAAGTCAATCCAAAGTCATTGTAAATATATTTAATGTATTTAATCTAAACAAATTTATTTTGTAGTAACATCATTTATTTAGTTCAATTTTAACAAAATTAGGCCTCATAATTTTGAATACAGTACTGCGTTAGTCTATAATCCAAACAGTTTTTGCCTAAATGAAATGAAAAGCTTTTTGAATGTACAGGGTGGGGCACGGGAACCAAGTGTTTTGGAATAATCAGGAAAATGATATTTATTTTTGTAAAGAAAATATATTGGTAGAACAACATTCGTAAGAACATAGCATTTCATGTCATAATAATCATGTACCGAAAATTATATCTGGCATATGATGTCCTTGGCCGTCGACGCATTGTTGAAGGCGTTTACGAAAATTGGCCTCCACTCTTCCCAGCAGGTCTCTGTTGATTTGGATGATTTGTTGACGGATCGCTTCCTTCAATGCATCTAATGTACGGGGCTTGTCCTCGTAGACACGTGACTTGAGGTACCCCCATAGAAAGAAGTCACATGTGGACAAGTCAGGGGACCGAGGGGGCCATGCAATGTCACCAAATCTCGAAATGAGATGGTTGGGAAACAGGGGGCGAAGAACAGCCATTGACGCTCTGGCGGGTGTGGCGTGGCCCCATCTTGCTGAAACCACAAATGTCGACGAGCAATACGCCTTCTTCGTAACTCAGGGATGAAAAAGGTGTTCACCATCTCAATGTAACGCCCAGATGTTATGGTAACGGTAACCCCATTTTGTTCGAAGAAATAGGGACCGATGACGCCAAACTTTCCCACCGCGCACCAAACTGTAACCTTAGGGCTATGCAGCGGTTTTTTCATGGAGTTGTCGCGGATTTTCAGCAGCCCAATACCGACAGTTTTGATTGTTGACGGCCCCATTAAGGTGGAAATGGGCTTCATCACTCATTACCACCATCATGTTTTCATTCTGCTCATAAAGTGCAAGCATTTCCTGTGCAAAATTCAGTCGTTGGGGGCAATCGTTTACATTCAATTCCTGCCCATCGCTAACTTGTATGGTGAAAATGTAATTCTTCATGCAAAATCCGTCTAACAGTACGATTGCTGATTCCGAGTGCAGCTGAATGTCTCCGAGCAGAGCGGCCTGGGCTTTGCAACATCGCTTGTCTGACCCTTTCAACGTTCTCTGGAGTACGCACAGTGCGTTGCGGCCCCTTCGGTTTTGTTTTCATTATTGAGCCTCCTGTTCGAAGATTGTTAACCCAACGTAAGATTGTGTCACGAGCGGGAACAGAGTCATTTCGATGAATGTTGAATCTGCGGCGAAACGCACGCTGAACTGCTGTCACTGACTCGCCACTCCTAACAAAATGATCATACGCGAACATGCGGTGTTCTAACGTCCACTGCTCCATGATGGCACCTGAAAGATAAAGGTGAGTGTTAGTTAAAGTTAAATGCTATGAACCCAGGAATGGAATGCTACCTACCGCACGCCCCTCCCATTCCTAATGGCCGATTACTAGCTATTCAAAAAACACTTGATTCCCGTGTCCCACCCTGTACTTTCTCTGGAAATCAACATCGTAAAGCAAGTTTCGCTTGAATTCTTCTTTAGTTCTTGTGCATTTACTTCAAAAAAATTTACTTAGAATTTTGATCCGAATTCATAGTCGGTTTAGATGGACTAAATGCCGAATTAAAATGGTCCTTAAGCAGCCGTTCACCCACTTCATTTGGATCATCCTTACAACCGTCATTATTATATTTTAAGGTCTGATATTTTGAATGCAGCTCGTATTTGGTTTTGCGAAAGTGTAAAAATATTTTTGGATTACTTTTAATAATTTCTGCTTTATATTCTTTATGAAAGTATTTCAGAATAAATTATTATTTTGAATTTGTCTTCAGTTCACTCATTTTCTTTTCCAATTTTCGCTTCTTCTTATTTATTCTGCATTTAGTTAAACAATCTGTTTTGTTTGGTGGAAAAAAAGTGTTTTCATCTTTCTTTCGATTTGATTATTCTGTCTCTTCTCATGTTTTTATTTCTTTGTGTGATACGCAACGATTGCAAACGCTAAAATGCGGGACTTTCTGTCGTGTTTGAAGCCAGTCCATTCTCGAATGTCAAGCATTTAAATACAACCTGGAAGAAAATGTGGTCATGAAAAAAGAGACAGTTGTCTGATACAATAATTAGCGCATGGGATTCACGACTAATCACTTTGAAACTCGCAGAAAATATTGCTTGCAATAGAAATTCTTAAGCAGTGAAGGATTCTCGGGATGGTTATATACAATGGATGAACCGGAAAGAGATAAACAAGCCAAAAAATGGGAATTAATTTCTCTATCAAACGAACCTATGGTAGGACTTCTGTTGGGCAAAGGATTACTGGTCCAGAAAGGAAGAAACATCAATTTGATTATGGTACTATACGGAGATATAGGTGCATATTATAACCTGGTATTACCAGCGTCCGTAGGTCAGTGGATAACCAATTCCCTATAAGCGAGGTGAAGATATTGAGGTCGGGGGTTCAACTCCCGATTCCCGATGGTGCTTGTATTAATAATACAGGAGTTAGAGCGATGGGTCACATTAGTTGGCCTGAGCGCTGTGCCAAATTTTTGCCCTCCTAACTGTTTATTATTATAACCTGATATTAACACGAAGTAAATAGGGATAGATTATCTGATTTTCTAATGTCTTTTTCCTTGATAATAAGTGATAAGCTGTCAACGTTATGGACAACGCATCCTTCCACAGACTTAAACATTTGGTTCCTCACTCATAAATCCAACTGGAAATTTCTTCCATGTTCTGAAGGTTCAACTAAAAAGGAGACTATTCCACTCGCAGGATTTTGTAATACTAGCAAGAGCGAGAGAAGACTGCTTGACTCTCATTCAGTGACGACAATACCATCTCCGCCTTACCTCATAAAAACAGAAGTTCTAAACAACAGCTACAAGCATTCCGCAACGTACCTGTATAAATGTCTAGAAAGGGTAGATATGTGGTATTAACATAGGAGATTAACTTTAGGAGGTATAATGATATTAACTTTACAGTAGAAGAAGATTGTAGACACCAATCGACCAGGGAAGTACTTTGGGGGGTATGTTAGGCAAGAGACAGGGAGTGCTGGAACCCGTTTCTCCTGTCATTGTCCTCCTCAGCTAATCCGTGTCTCATCTACCCTGTGAGCAGTCCAGCACGCTCTCAAACACCCACTTCTCCCTTAATTTCTTACTACACATACATGCATTCTACACACTGCACATTCTTTTCAAAATTAAAAAAGAATGGCATAGTTTTTAACAGCCTCGGAGACCTTGATTTCGTCTCTCTCCTTTTCCTTCTATGGTGGGGGGCATTTATGCAGGCGTTCGCCCTTGGCCCCTTCTTCCTGCATAAGACTATCGGGATAACTCGGGGTAACACTTCCCAAATTTCGACAGTATGAAAGTTGAAATTTTTTCTCAAATATTAATTCACATTCTCATTCACATTTCTGTTCACATTCTTATTTACACATTGCGCGCTAACTCCTGTATTATTATTACCAGGACCATCGGTACTCGAACCCCCGACCCCCACTGTCTTCATTTCTCTTGTAGGGAAACTCCGCTCGTAAGTATTCTCCGTAACCGAGCTTATAAACGCTTAAATTTTGTGACCTTTTAATTTACAATCATGAAGTCTTGAAGAATAATATCTTGGGGGGGGGGGGGCTTCATTGAGACGTTCATCTCCCTTTCTGCAGTAAAGTTACTTAAAGTTAATTGTCAAGTTACTCAGGTTATTTTTAAACTTTGAATACGAGTTAAACTTTAAATTTCTGAAGAAAAATAGTGAGTGTTGAAGTATTTGGAAAAGAAACTTTCTTTTCTGTACCTCACTTCAAGTCTTTTGAGTTACTCGTAAAGGTTGATTTTTCTTTCTAGATTCATTTTTGAAATGAGTCTGATCCCTGTGTTTAAAAATAACGCTGTATCGAGAGTAACATTTTATAAAAAAGTTTTTGAACGAGTTCAACGTTCAACGAAGGATGCTGTGCCTTCGGACGGATCAACCACAACAGTCACTCCATTTCTACTTCCTTCTTATTTCAAGTAATACAACACCTTTTTTTGTGGTGAAAATTTCCATAACTCAATGAAAATCCAAGTGTTCATTTGTGAAATTCATCCTATATTATTTATATATATATATATTGATGAACTTTATTGGCAGGATAAAATGTAAATCCCATAACGTAGTACAATATTCTTGAAGGTAATGAGCGATAAGATAAATCAAACAATAATACATTTAAAAACAAACAAACTAAAAATTATGACTAAAGAAGAGATAAAAATAAGACACGAACTGAAACAAGTAATAATAATAATTAAAAAAAACAACCCTACCCAGTGCTAAGCCTACATTAAAATGATGATAATGATGGTAATGACAGTAATGCTGTTTATTGACAGGAAACAGATCTCCAAAAACCTAGAAAAAAAAAAGGGT